>JAEIFU010000596.1:0-115214 GCA_018904235.1 Lordiphosa stackelbergi
AGGAGGAAGTTGATGCGTTCACCCCAGTTTTTGCCGCGGCAGAATATGAGTACACCATCTCAGATAACGAAAAGGGGCGGTTGGAATGTTCTCAGGCGAACCTACAATGCAGGATTTGATGGCAGTTTTAAAAAACGTAGCTATAAAGGATGACGTTGCAGAGATAAAGGAGCAGTTTGGGGCAGTCTCCGCACAAATGCAAATGTTGAAGGAAGGAATGATGCTTTAAGATCAGAAATAGAACAAATCAAAATGAATGCTGCATCTGATCATAAGGAACTATCGCGAATCATTGAGCAAACAAAGAGGAAGAACTTGATCTTCAGAGGAGTTAAAACGGATGGTTCGCCGAAAGAGAAGGAGATTAAGCGGTTGCCGAGAGAAACTTAAACTAAACAATTTTTCAAATAAAGTCTCGCATTCTATACAAACGAGAAAATCGAATGGGAATTGTTGTAGAAATGGACTCAGAGGAGTCTGTCAATGCGGTGCTTAAGAACGCCAACAAATTGACTGGCACAACTATTTATGTGGAAAAGGATCTCAGCGATGACAGAGGGCAGAGACAAAAACGAGCACTTCTTAATCTTAAGAAGCAAATACTGGCCAGGGATGACACACACAGAATTGCGGTCCAGAAATGATAGCATTCGTATCGCAACAAAGTAGCTAAAGATTTAATTACAATATGAGGTCGAAATGGAGACCAAAGGCAGCAGCTGTATTGGCAGAAATTTATGGCAAAAAATGGATAGCATACCACTAGATATTAAGTCTCCTCCTTGAAAGTAACATTAAAAAAAAAACTAAGCAATAATAGCCCCCCAAATGTTGTAACCGTCCCCGTATCGTACTCTTGTAATCACCAGATCTGGTATGTTTTTGGGATATAATGTTCATGGTCTATCCAATAAGATTTTACATCAAAACTTTTTTACGCCACATTACGCAAAGCGACGTTTTTGCCTTAACGGAAACCCATGTGGAATCAGCGCAGATAAGCAATTATGACTCACTCTTTTAAAACCTTTATAACATACTGGCAACCGGCAAGCAGATGTAGTCGTTTCGGTCGAGCAATTGGCGGCACAGTTATTAAAAATATAGAACACAGGCACGAATCGCATTCTGGAATTCAGCAGTTAAAAATCCAAACTCCACACAGCTTATACACCATAATTCCATTATACCTCAGAGCGGCGACTTAGGCATCAGATCTCGAACAGATTAAGGAATTATTCGAAAATGAAATTGAAAACGCAATTGTGATTGGAGACACCAATTCGCGTATTGGGTGTGAGCAACAATTTTTGGATGAGGTCACGTCAGAAGCGTTTACAAATGGAACGGATACCAGACACTCCAAGGACGTAATCGTTAATGCAAACGGAAGAAATTTCTTGGAATTCGCAGACAACAGAGGACTGACTATTCTGAATGGTAGAACAACAGGAGACGTGGATGGAAACTTCACCTTTATTAACAAGAACGGCAGCTCAGTTATCGACTTATGTGCGGTTGATAATGCGATTTTGGAAAGTATATTATCTTTCGAGGTGGAGAGCAAAATCTGGTCCGATCACATGCCTATAGTTCTCAAAGTCGCCATCTTGGGATCTACAGCACCGGAGAAGAAACTTAAATTGTTGCCGAAACTATCCTGGAGCAATCAAAATGAGAACGAGTACAGGAAAATGGTTCAGAGACGCGTTAGGGACCTGAAAATTGAAGAACAGGACCTAACTATTGAGGACATTACATCCGCAATCAAAAAAGCAGCACGCTACAACACGAGCAACGCCTCAATGCATTTTATTAACAGATGGTTCAATTGGAAATGTTATAAGAAGAGACAGACTGTGTTTGCCGCGTTGGACAGCTTTAGAATATCAGGATTGGCAGAAGATAAGCAGGCTTATGTAACGGCTCAACAGGAGTACAAGGTTATGTGTGTTAAAAGCAAACTCGAATATGAACAGGGTCTTGAAGCACGAATAGCTCTGATAAAAGATAGCAAAGATTGGTGGAAGATAGCCAGAGAAATCAGAGGAATCGCCCCAAAAATAGGGACCGAAATTGCTGCAGCAGAATTTAAAAGTCATTTCGAAAACCTACTTAACCCTGATCAAAGCGCTACGAATATTTACTATGCACCGACCTATATTGAGGATCCAGACCTAGATACAACGATTACAATTGAGGAACTTAAAATAGCACTAGCCAAAGCCAAGCCAAACAAAGCACCAGGAGAGGACAGAGTCACCTATGAGTTTTTTAAAAATGCCCCCATAGAGATGCTTGATGAGTTGGTTATTATACACAACGGAGAACTTAATTGCAACTGCCTTGAAAAAAGTTTCATTTATAGTATAATCTTCCCAATTCATAAAAGGGGGATTTAAATAATCCAGCGAACTACCGTGGCATCTCCTTTATGAATTGTGCAGCGAAGCTTCTAATGAGTATACTGACGACCAGGCTAACAATGTGGGTAGAGAAGCACAATAAACTAAACGAATTCCAAGCTGGCTTTCGACGCGGATACTCAACGGTTGACAACATTTTCAATTTGGCCTCCATTGTAAGAATCAAGTTTGAGGAGAAGAAAAAGTCTATGCTTACTTTGTGGACTTCAAGGCTGCTTTTGACCAAGTACCTCGTCAACTTCTTATATACAAGCTACAACGACAAGGGGTGTCAACAAAGATGATACGTTTTCTAGAAAAAATATACTCGCAAACGAACTGTGCAGTTTGGACTGGAGAGGAACTCTCCGAACAGTTTCAAACATTGAACGGTGTGAAACAAGGGTGCCTTATGTCACCATTACTCTTTGCGTTGTACCTGGACGATCTTCACGAGCACATAGGAGGTGGCCTGTACATTGAGAACACCAACATAAGGCTGTTACTATATGCAGATGATATTGTAATCGTAGCGGATAATCCCTCAACACTACAACTAATGATTGGAAAACTGGAGCTATACTGCACACTGTGGGGCATGGAAGTTAATAAAACGAAGTCCGAGATCATGGTGTTCCGAAAAGGAGGCAGGCTGTCAGCATTGGAAAATTGGACATTTCAGACAGCGCCGGTGAAGGTAGTACAGGAGTACAAATACCTTGGAGTTGGAACGAGAGAAGCAAAAGCGAGCATAAACTCAGTGTGGGCAAATTTCCTAAACAAGGGAACCCTAAACCTAGCAGCAAAATGGAAAATTTTCAACGCTATCAGCAGAACGGTGCAGTGCTATGGAGCTCAAATATGGGGAGGAGAAATAAGCGACGAGGCAGATCAATTGCAACGTTATTTTATTAAGAGGATACTTAAGCTGCCAGACTGTACGCCGAATTATATTTTGGCCATAGAAGCAGGACTTGAAGATGGGCACATTTACAGCCTAACTCTTCATCTTAAGTACTTGGCACGCGCACTTTTTGAGTATGAAGCAGCTCGACTTCAGCATATCCTGGCTAAGAAAATGATGCGCAATAATTTGGGATGGTTTTCAAAGCTTCAAGACATGTGTGAGCGAAATGGGGTAACTCTGGAGAGCAACACATCGCACGCTGAGTGGATTGAAGGCAATATACAGCTTCTCACTGCACTTAAAGAAGAGAGCCGAAGCCAACATTTACTCAAGGCCACAGGAAGCGCCGTGAGGATATATAAAGATTTAAGCCATGAGGTAGGACCTTCATACTGCAACGAGCTGTTCCGACAAACGGACATTACCTGGATAATGAAGGCGAGGGGGATCTGCTATGGTTGAACGGCTGCCCAAGAAGGACTGTTAACAGTGGCATATGCTCATTATGTAACAGCAAGGAGTTGGAAGACATGCAGCATTTTGTGGGGCGATGTCCGGTTCTAAGAGAATTCCGTCTGCGTTGGTTTGAGAAAGTCACACTTACAACAGAAGAGGTAGTCATGGCGTTAAATGGAGAAATGGGATGGAAAATCTAGCTAGATTTACTGAGGGGGCGACAATATATAGGAAAAATATTATTAATGAAGATTTTTAATACAAATGAAACAATTAAAATAGACAAATTATAATACTTGTAAACGTTGTTAAAACAACAGAAGAAAAGCTGACGGTTATAATCAAATTTAAAATGTGAATTTTTGTTAAGAATTAATTTTTTATTCTACAGCTATGAACTATATAATACACAAAAAAAAAAAAAAAAATATATATCTATCTATCTATCTATTTTTTTTATATATATACCTTCCGTAGGATGGGGAGTAGTAGTAATTGGAGTTATGAAGAGTTTTATTTTTTTGTGCTCCCTCTTCCAACCCCCGTATTTATAAGTTTTCTATGATTTCACATAATTTCACCGAGATTTATCAGTATTCGGACAATTATATAGTATAGCTGGCATACAAAAGATGGGTGTGAAAAAAAGTTTTAGAATGAAAAACTTTTTTGTTTTCAATGCTATCGCTCCCAAACTCTTTACTGATCAATATGATTTGGTAACACACAATTCTGTCATGTCTGATCTAAATCGGATGACTATAGCAAATAGCTGCCATAGGAATGATCGGTCGAAAAAATAGTTTTAGTGACAAAAACTTTTTTGTTTTCAATGTTAGCGTCTTTGTACGTTTCATTTATGAATAATATCTGTCTCAACACAATTTTGGAGAGTTTGATGAAAATCGGATGAATATATCGTAGTGCCATATAAAAAACTGGCAGTCATATATCATACTCCAAGGGTATATCAACTTCGGTCGAGCCGAAGATAGCTTTCCTCTATTTTTCTAAGGTCAATTGGCCCGCTGATCGCGAAAATCGCCATGAAAACAATTTCTATTGAATAGTTATTGATATATTATCGATAGCACTAGGCAACAAGGTCCAGTATATTAAAGATTTGATGGTGATTGCAGATGATTTTGTGTGATTTTTGGTAATTTATGCTTAACGTTGCTAACGTCACAGGCCATTGGTATATTTAGGTTCGAACCCGCGAATCGGAGCTCTGCCCATGCGGTTCGCAGTCCTGCTTCAAATGTGGAAAGTTCTTCCTCCGCTGATTTAAATCGTTATATTAAAATCTTTTATAGCGGTATCGAAAATTTTTTATATCTGGCTGGCTTGAGGTCGGTGGAGAGTTACAATTCAATGTAATCAACACAAATCAACAGAGATTAATTACAACAACTTGGAATAGCAATTGGTATGTCCGTACAATGATCGCTGTTTCGAAGATAACCACATCTTCTCATCAGCGGTCTCTTGTATTGCATATTCACATTCAAACAGCCGCGCAGTTGTCCCTTATATAACAAACAATCGCCGAATAACGTATTGGGGACTCCAATTTGCTAAGCGTCGAGATCAGTGTCAGCCTGGAATTCTGCTATGCTTTTTGAACGTGTTGCTTTTTGCTATCCAATTATTGTTGTAATTAATTTCTTTTTGCTTATGAGCTGTGCAAGGTGGCTGGGCAATCTGCCCAATGATCCTCCATAGCAGAGTCACGGCTCGAAAATATTTTAGAATGTTTCTGAAAGAAAAGTATCATCGGTTAAGTATACCAGATGAATGTAGTTATGATTGTCTTTTGTCTAATTGTAGCAAAATTTCCATTTACAGATAGCCCAGCGTTGATTGCTGAAAAGATCACCAAATAGGAACTCAATTCGCTTGTGTTGTACTCAGCTTTTCGTTGTGAAAATATAAAAAAAGGTAAGTTTGACATTCTATATATTCAGTCGAGGGCTGCATGAATGCACTCAAACTTACAGCCATAATAAGTTTCAGCAATATGGCACCCAGTTTTTGTGTACAACAAACTAAGCGGAATGAATTGCTGTTACATTCAGTCACTTTTAAAGTGAAATTATATATACTCAAAACCCATAAATGTGACTGAATGAGTTAATAGATCTATTTTAAAGACCCTAGAACACAAAGATGCGTTACGCAGTAAAACAAGAGCAGAGAAACAAGGCAGAGAATTTTTGGCGCGTACCAACTAGGAGTTAGGGAAGCATTTGTAGGTTATAAGTGGTTATTTAGTTAAGGGGTTACATGGGTTTCGTCGGGTAAAAAAAGGCCTATTTTCAATATATTTTTTTTCTATGTAAAAAATTATTTATTTAATTCAAACTTTTTTCTGTCTTATTTATTATTATAATTAAAGAATAATTTCTGCAATTTTCAAAAAAAAATCAAAAAATCAAAACTGAGAAAGTCGGTCAAGCCCGACTATAACATACTCTGTACCTCTCTCTCACTCTCTCACTTTCTCTCTCTCTCTCTCGCTCTAAGATTGTGCGGCTTTGGTTGTGAAAGGGTGGGTGGTGGGTGGCGGGGAGGGATTCACTTATTTGCTCATAACTCGAGAACCGCTCATCCGATCTTTATCATTTCTTCGGCAAATCGATACATTTTGCTAATGACTAACTAACTCTAGAAGGTACGAATCATCTATCTACAAAACTGTGGGAGATATGACGTTTTTTCAATATTGCGGGGGCGGAAGGGGGCGTGGCAAAAATTGAAAATAAACTTGATCTGCCTGCAAGTATAAGAAGCATTTGTCCCATACATGCCAAACCTCTATCTCTTACCATCTCTGAGATCTGTTTGTTCATACGGACGGACAGACGGACGGACAGACGGACAGACGGACGGACAGACGGACAGACGGACATGGCTATATCGACTCGGCTGTTGATGCTGATGAAGAATATATATACTTTATAGGGTCGGAAATGATTCCTTCTCCATGTTACATACTTTTGCACAAACTTAATATACTCTATGTACCTTCGGTACAGAGTATAAAAATTAAAATTGTGACGTCATTTCCGGTGACCCCTCGAAAAAAAGGTGCGTCCGCGTTGTCAGCATAATTCCTGTCAGGATCATCCAAAATGAAAAAACAAAAATAAGTATTTTAGTTAAGACCATAAGCTCGTGCTTGAACGAAGGAAAAAAAAAAGAAAAATTGGAATTTTGGCAGACATTTTTCCAAAAAAATGAAAATTTCGGTCAAATTTGCTTGACATTTAGTTTTTTTTTTTAAATAGTTGTAATTGAAAAAAAATCCTTCGTTCAAGCACGGGTAAATTGTATCTCGAACACCTGTGTAAAATTTCATCAAGATCAGTTGAGTAGTTTTTGAAAAAATTTGACATCCCACTTTTTCGAGGGGTCACCGAAAATGACTTCACAATAGAGGATTTTTTTTTTTTTTTGAAAATTTCGGAAATTATTCTTTTAAAATGTATCTATTACTACGTTTATAAGGCCCATTTCCAGAACAAATAAAAATTTATGTCACGAAATTGCCACTTATTTATGTTAAGTGGATTGTAAGCTACAGTATGCCCACAATGTCTTAAAATGCACTAAAAAATACCCAAAACGGCGGCCAAATTGTTAGGTAGCATTGATTTGGCAGCCGCTTGAATTCAAAATGTGTTTATCAATTTGGAGTTTAAGCAATTTTAAAATAAGCTTACAGCTTTCAAAGTCCCACGGTGTACTACCACAAGTGTGGGCAACTTCGTGATCCTCGGTAGTAAAAGTCTTGAGTCACTTAAAATTAAAAAATGTCAAAAACTAATAAAAATACTGCAATTGTATGTGCATATATACTTAGTATTTGTTAGACTATTTTGGTGCGCCCCGCATTTGTTTTTAATTTGTTCGATATTGTCCGGAAAAATGTGCTGCAAGTTATTTATTTTCAATTTAGTTTAGCAAGTCGGCTGTGCTTGCAATCCACACAAGCTAACGATGTGGCAACGCTGTGATTATTTAGTTTCTCTTCTGGAAATCAGCAAAATAAATGCCACTAAATAATTGGCTGATCAGCTGTTCGAAGCTGTTTTTTATACTCTGTACCGAAGGTACATAGAGTATATTAAGTTTGTGCAAAAGTATGTAACAGGGAGAAGGAATAATTTCCGACCCTATAAAGTATATATATTCTTGATCAGCATCAACAGCCGAGTCGATATAGCCATGTCCGTCTGTCTGTCCGTCTGTCCGTCCGTATGAACAAACAGATCTCAGAGATGGTAAGAGATAGAGGTTTGACATGTATGGGACAAATGCTTCTTATACTTGCAGGCAGATCAAGTTTATTTTCAATTTTTGCCACGCCCCTCCCGCCCCCGCAATTTCGGAAAAAACGTCATATCTCCCACAGTTTTGTAGATAGATGATTCGTACCTTCTAGAGATAGTTAGTCATCAACAGGCAGAAGGAATCATTTCCGACCATATAAAGTATATATATTCTTGATCAGCATCAACAGCCGAGTCGATTTAGCCTTGTCCTCTGTCCGTCCGTCCGTCCGTCCGTCCGTCTGTATGAACACCTAGATCTCAGAGATGGTAAGAGATAGAGGTTTGACATGTATGGGACAAATGCTTCTTTTATCTGCACGCAGATCAAGTTTGTTTCAAATTTTGGCCACGCCCCCTCCCGCCCCCGCAATTTGGATAAATGTTATATCTCCTACAGTTTTAAATATAGAGGATTCTTACCTTCTAGAGATAGTTAGTAATTAGCAAAATGAATCGATTTGCCGAAAGAATGATAAAGATCAGATGAACGGTTCTCAAGTTATAAGCAAAAAACTGAACCTAGCCCTCCCCGCTACCAACCTAAAAAATGTTGCATACTTTTTGGATGGCCACACTCAGGAACGCGGGAACACTGTTAAACATGTTTTTTCATGAGTAACGGGTATATCGAAGTCGGTAAGAGCCGACTTTAACTTACGCTCTCGTTTTTATATGGAGTTCAACATAAAAATTTATTTTCGTGCGCATTTATTTGTTCTGGAAATGGGCCTATACACACAAAATTTATTGTGATTAATGCCCTTTAAAGTACGCTATGCTTCCGAAAATACTTAATTGAGAATAATATTTATTCTTTTTAGGCTAAAAACTAAATTATTTTTTATACCTTTAACTGGTACGACAATTTTTGTGAATATTTCGCGTGTAATTATGTAACATTCTGCAATATCTGACTACAATGTCTACGTATTGATAATTATAAAATGACATAAAGCATACTTTGAAGGGCATTGCTCACAATAAATTTTGTGTGTATAAACGTAGTATATAAGACAGAAAAAAGTTTGAATTAAATAAATAATTTTTTACATACCCGACGAAACCCATGTAACCCCTCAAAAAGGAAAGAACTTGAAGTCATAGTTAGACTCACCAGTACGGAATTAGTTAATCAACTGCGCATCACTGACAACAGCAAGGGAACAAGGCAAAAACCCCCACAAAAAAAAAGCAGTGTTGCCAGCAGCTGCGCGCAAAAAACTGACAGATTGTTCCCAAAAAAATGACAAAAAAATGCTAAAATTTCCCAAAAAGTGATAGAAAACATGACAAAAAAGTTTTAGTTCATTTTATGAAGATAATTTATTACTCATTACATTCTAAATCTCTAATTATATTGTCAATAAATTTTTCATTTTTGAACAAATTCGTACACTTTGTTCTGTGCAGCTTCAGCTCATCTGCACCAAAATAATTGCGGCATAAATCGCTTAAATGTCCAACTGTGTTAGTTGAGGCATGTTGAGCAATAAACATAGCTAATGCCGCTTCTTGACGACGAGCTTCATTAGACTCCACAGGCTTAAAAGTAATTTTGTTGGACTGTGCATAGGGTTTTGCGTTGTTTCGTTGTTTTCATGCTTCTTAGTAACCATATGAGCACGTAAGAGGTCGATTTTGGATATAATACTGCATTTGCAGTATTTACAAAAGGCCTTGTCAGGGTCCTTCCGATCCCGACACAGCCATTTTTCAAAATCTGGCTGCTTTACCCAAATATCGCGAAATTTTTGATTATATATGTACTTCTTTAGGCATTTTGCTACAAGTTACACATTAAAAGTGCGCCAATTTCGCCGATAACTCTGTATTGCTATACAGGCAGCGCTGCCTCGTGTGCATTGTGAGCGTCGCGACGCGCCCATCTCTGCTGCATAGCGATTGTAACCTCTAAGTGCGATAACACCAAGGTTGCATGTATCATTAATACTAAAAGAAATACTAAATTTGATGAAAATTTGAAGTATACTTAAGCCATTTGAACATGTTCAAAAAACTGACAAAAAAAATGATGGGATTGACAAAAACCTGACAGATTTCCTGATAGCTGCTGTTTTCAATTTTTTCCTGCTGAAGCCGTTAAAAACCTGACAGATCTGTCAGGAAAAATGCTAAAACGGCAACACTGATACCAAGTGAGCCAGCCAGCAGAGCGCATGGTGTAATTATATAAGGTGAAACCGTCAGCATCTGCTGAGGGCCAGTGGATGTATGCTTGTCAAAAAGAAAGGGATAGCAGATGGCTTGCTTTGTTTTGTGTTTGTTAATTTTTGTATGTTGTATTTAGGAAGTTACAAATGTCAACGATTTTTAGGAAGACTAACTAAAATTTTGAATATTATGTTTGATGGCATAATTTAAAATGTAACACAATTTTTCGTCCTCGCTTAGCTCAACGTTTTGTTTCATAAGCCCGATGACTGCATTCAAAGTTCCAACCTCTACAGTTATTTTCCGCATCCACCTTCGGAGTGTTGTGAGGCTAGGCAAAGGGAAACCCTTTGCATACTAGTGATTGTATGCTCGAGGAAAAGCATGCAGACATAAGCCATATAAAATATCAGCCGAACTCCATAAAACCTTTTTTCCTTGTTTCTGGTTCTTCGTAAAAATCGTCGAAAGAGTTTCTTTTAGCACCTTGCACTTCTCCAATTCTTCCTTAAGCTTCCTATTTGCCCATATTTGGCATCAACTGTCGGCGTTTAGGTGCTTTGTCTTTAGACGTAGTTGTTTTCCAGTCGACCGTTTCAAAATGATTTTCCCAAACTCTAGAGTTTTCCTTCATACAAATGCCTAAAGACACTTCCCAATTGGTTGTTCTTTCCACGTCTTTTGGAATACGTATAAGCTTAAAGTTGCTTCGCGCAAACGATTTGCCGCAAACTACACAGTAACTTAACATTTGACACTAAAAAGCAGCAAAAAATCAAAAAGAAGACATACACATACATCCAAAAACACAGAAAAATTTGTCCGCACCCAACCTTTCGCTTCAAGCATTCATATCGAACTGGCCCACTGGCCCTACAAACACAGAGACCGTTTTCCCGCTCGGTTTCACCTTTATTATTACACCATGGCAGAGCGCAGCAGCAAACGAAGAACGTTGGAATATGGGTTGAAATATTACGACCGATCGTTGAAAATACGGTGAAATGTTTAAACTAATTTTGATTACCCGCTATTCTATAAGTGGCAACAGCTTGCGCGAAGATTCATTCTAATCGATTCCTATCATCTCTTCACCTTGCGTCACTAAGCGAACAGTTGTCGATTGATGAGAACGATTGCATGCAGGAAAAACATAAATGAGTGCACAAACTCGCTGAGTTGCTGCTTTACATTATTGAAGCAGAAATAAAGATTAAGAATGATAGAGACAGCGAGTCATCATCATAATTGAAAAAACCGGAGTTTCTGATCTCTTTGCATGTTTTTACTGCCGTCAATGCTGCAATTCTGAGGACTCAGTAGAACTCTTCAGGCTCCAGAACTTCAGATTTCATCAACCTGTGCTCACGTCGCCAATGTGATTGAATTGTTACTTGAAACAAGAAAAAATTAATCATCTTTCGATGTATGTTATGAAAAAAATCAAGAAAGTTGCAGACGAAATGTCAGTTGAGTTGAAAATTCCTCATTTATATGGTCGTCAACAAACGCAACAGCTTACGCACGGAGGATATGACGCTTTGAACTAAAAATAAGTGAATTCTTTTCGTCATATGTTAGAAAATAACCACAAAGCTTAACTACAGTAGCATTTCCAAATTCATAAAGCTAACCAAATTGCGCGCCAATTTTAAAAAATGAAGCATGCATTTCACAGAGGAGAAGAAGGTTCATCTTTTGGAACGACTTGATACTATTATGAGAGATTAAGCAATAGGTCTAAAGCTAAGTTTACACAGGCAAATAATTTGGACAAATTTTTGTGAAAATTTGGCCGTATAGGCCAAATTGTGAAACTTTCCGGCCATATTTGATCAAATTATTTACCTATGAAACTATAGCTTTCGTTTTAAATCCTGTAAAATCTTTAATCATCTCTATTTTAATAAAAATTTGGCTGGAACTTAGCTTAAGCAATGAACTAGGGGAATTAAAATGCGTATCTGTCTCTTCGGCTATGTCTGCAGGTGTCTTGCATACAAAAGCCACATCCAATATTTTTCATTGTGGGTTTATTTTATCAATTCAGACTTAAATGTTTTTAGCAGCAGTTCTTTTTTTATTTTAAATAATTTTCAGTGTGAGGATGAAGTAGATGGCAACGAAATCCATCTAGATGGCTAACCTTGAACATGAGCAAAGCAAATGCAGCAAATCCACCTAGATTTGCAAAAACAGCAACATGAGAAAACGGGCCTAAGTGACGTGTACGAAGTTTTTTGATTTGAAATTTTTGTTATACTTGAAGGTAAAATTTTAAAAATATGCCCTACACATACTGCAAAGTTTTTCAATGTTCATTGTTTGAGCAGTTTGTGGATACTCACTTAAAAATTCTTTTTCACGCGCTTTTTCTTCCAAACTAGGGAATAAAACCGAAACAAATCTCGGTTTCGCTCAAGGCATTTATACATATTGGCCGAAACAACAGCCGGGTCCATTAAAATACAAATGAATTACGAATACGATACGAATTAGCATTATCGGGCTTAGCAAATTAAGTCCCAGTTTAGTTCGAAGTTCGGCAATAGTTTATACAAAAATCTCTAAAGATTTCTAGAACAGCCCTGTATCGATTTGCCGAAGAAATGATAGAGATCGTATGAGCGGTTCTCAAGTTATAAGCAAAAAAGACCAGTGAACTAGTGAAAATGTTATGAATACAGTATGAATTTAAGGAAGCCGTTTGTGAAATCTGGATTTGGGGTCGTAATGTGGCAATTCGCCCTTCTCATTCTGACAGAGCCTTTGTGATCTTGTGATCTTGAGTGCCCTTAGCCCTTAGATGCTTCATTCTTAGTATAGTATTTTGCATATAAATATTTAATAGATAAGCCAATCCAAGCAGCTGATCGTGAACTGTTTGTATAATTCTAAAGTATAAAGTATAAAGGCTTGGCAAATGTAAAGTTCCAGCTGCTGAAAAGACATTTATTTTTGGTAGCAAAATATTGAAAACTTAATAGCCTAAAAGTATGCTCAGCTAACCGATTTGAGTTTATTGTTATCTCTTCTGAGAGCAAACAAAGTATTGTAATCGGAATGGCAAACGTTTCAGTTTCTTTGAAGCTTTTGCCGGCCGGCTCTTGTTTTTTTATTGTATGGTCGTATTTGCTTGCTTTAGTTCTCGTGTCTCAAATCGGGGAAAGAACACTTTTCGAAAAGCAAAACAATTAAATATGTGTGTGTGATGACTAATGAAGAATAAAAAGTTCTGTGGAGAGCCAACAACGAATTCGTTTTACCAGGCAGCCACAGTTGGTGTTTCAACGCGTGTGCGAGCAGTTGGATCTCGTCAGTGTCATAAACTTATTGATAAGTGTGTGCAAATCAGTTGAGTATTGAGTGCGCATATTATATATAAAGTTAATATTGTGTGTGTGCATAAGAAATGCTAATCTTGAAGAAATGTAAACGATTTGGTATACCCCTCTATTAACCCTCTAGTGCCCAAGACTGCCTCTGGACGGCCAAAATTCATTGCATGCTTATTTGCGTTAAAAATAACTTTTGTTTTTTATACCCTTGTACGCAAATTTGCTTGTTAAAATTGACACAGCTGGAGTATTTGGTATATTGATATATTTTAATGATTATTTTTGCAAAATGCAGTTCTTTGGGACCTTTCAAACCTAATCTCTATAAATTTAAAAGAGAGTGTCCTGACTGACTGACTGATTCACTGACTGACTGATTGGCAATCATCGCACAGCCTAAACGGAAAGAGATAGCATAAAAAAAACTATTTTTCATCCGATTGGCTTAAAACTCGGTTTGTAGTCTTTGTACGTTCCAGTTATGAATAATATCTGTCTCAACACAATTTTGGAGAGTTTGATGAAAACCGGATGAATATATCGTAGTGCCATATAAAAAACTGGCAGTCATATATCATGCTCGGTCGAGCCGAAGATAGCTTTCCTCTATTTTTCTAAGGTCAATTGGCCCGCTGATCGCGAAAATCGCCATGAAAACAATTTCTATTGAATAGTTATTAATATGTTATCGATAGCACTAGGCAACAAGTTCCAGTATATTAAAGATTTGATGGTGATTGTAGATGATTTTGTGTGATTTTTGGTAATTTATGCTTAACGTTGCTAACGTCATAGGCCATTGGTAAATTTAGGTTCGAACCCGCGAATCGGAGCTCTGCCCATGCGGTTCGCAGTCCTGCTTCAAATGTGGAAAGTTCTTCCTCCGCTGATTTAAATCGTTATATTAAAATCTTTTATAGCGGTATCCAAAATATTTTAGAATGTTTCTGAAAGAAAAGTATCATCGGTTAAGTATACCAGATGAATTTGTAGTTATGATTGTCTTCTGTCTAATTGTAGCAAAATTTCCATTTACAGATAGCCCAGCGTTGATTGTTGAAAAGATCACCAAATAGGAACTCAATTCGCTTGTGTTGTACTCAGCTTTTCGTTGTGGAAATATAAAAAAAGGTAAGTTTGACATTCTATATAATCAGTCGAGGGCTGCATGAATGCACCGAAACTAACAGCCATTATGAGTTTCAGAAATATATACATATATTAATTTCCAATCCTATAAACTATATATATTCTTGATCAGGGGGACGAGCTGAGTCAATTGAACTTTGTCCGTCCGTCTGTCTGTCCGTCTGTATCTTTCTGCTCAAACTAGTGTCTCAGTTTTGAAGCTATCGAGCTGAAGCTTTATACAAAGTCTTCTCTTTACTGCACGCTGCTAATATGTCAGCCCCCCGGTCGGTTTTTTTTTTTTTTTGTTTTTTTTTTTTTTTTTTTTTTTTTTTTCAGAGCGGGCAAACAAACGAAACGAAACGTTTCTGAATCGTTTCGTTTCTTTCTTTGCACAGAGCGAAATACTAACAAAACCCGAGAAAATGTAACTGTAAAAAAAAATGAGTTCTGTTCAGTTTGCGTTCGTGAGAGCAAACTAAACGTAAAGCGAAATGCGCTCATCTTGATTTGCGGACAAAGGGAATCGGAACGATATGCAACGAGCGCGAATCGTTCGGAAACGTTTACTGCTCAATTTTTTCTGTTGCTTACTTCTTTTTTCTCTCAGCTTTGTTGTTTTCGTTTGCTTTTATTTTATTTCTTCAATGCAGCAGCTGAAGTAGAACTAAAAGCCGATCATTCCGCAAACGATTTCTTAGTATACGTTTCGTTCCGAAACGTTCCAAGGCAGTCCAGTTTTCGGGAGAACAATATTCCAATCGTTTCGTTTGCGCTCTTCGGCAATATAAAGTTAGTGGTTTCGTTTTCCCTGACTATAGTAACAGCTACAAAACATTTGAATAGTTTCTTAGCTTATGGGTAAAGGTTTCGTTTGTTTGCCCGCTCTGCTATATAATGTAATTTAGCTGCCATAGAAAGCATCGGTCGAAAAATGGGTTTTTGGGAGGAGGAAAGTTTCGTTTTTCAATGCCTACCCAAACTTCACATATTAATTTTTATGTTTTTTTACAAATTATTTAATTTATTTTATTTATTATTTTTTTTTCCCATATAATCATGGGAAGGGGAATTGGTTTTTTAAAGAATTATGTTTTTGTTTTTAGTTTTTTCAATTTGTTGAGCACATAGCAGCACAGGGCAGGTTTGCCTGACTAATATTGTGAGCAGCCCTCTGTGCACAAAATTTGCGCACAATTACGTTTGACATTCCGCCTGCTATGTTTTTGAGATTTGGTGAGAAAAAAATTATATACAGAGGTGCCACAGAATTCACTAGCGATTTGGTTTCTAGCGATTTGCCCAATTGCTCGAATATTTTCACAGAACTTCGAGCGATTTCTTTTTTTAAGCTAGTTCACAAACCCTTTCGAACTTGACTGCGTAGAAATTAGATTAAGATCTTAAATGCGGTTTTTATTAATATTTTGAAATGCAAGCTATTTGGTTTGCTCTCTTTTAAACAAAACAAACTTAATTTTCTTTAACTAAGTTAAATATTTGATATTTCCCACACAAAAATTCAAATTCCCGCCCGCCAAAAAAAATGATACCTTGCAACTCTAGCTGTTGCAATGATACGAGAGAACGGCGAACTTATATGAAGGCAAGAGATTTGCTTTAATTAAATATATGTCTCTCGCACGACAGATGGCAATCGACGATTAAGGGAAGAAACAAATCCGTAAGGAGACGCTAGGAGTGCACCCGTCTTTGATCCGCATCGGACCGTCTTTCCAAGTCAGACGATTTACGTAGGTAAAATCATAAGGGTAATGATGCTGTGCTCGAAAATAACACGGCCGGCCCACGCATTATTCAATCAAGCAATTGGAGGAAAGGTTGGCCAGACTTAAAGTCAGTTCTTTCCAGGCTGCAGTCGCAACTTCCCTATCGCCCATTGTACATTGAGGCCAAGTCTTGACGCTCCTTCATAAAAGCCAAGCAAATTTCGCTCTGAACATCTGTTCGATGCTCTCCCCCTTATAATTAATTTTAATTATAATTATAATAGTAACATAATAATAATAACAAATTCCGAAAAATAATAAAATTTGCCAACATTTGAGCGGCTTCTCGTCATTACTTTTCCGCCGGCGTTGCCACTATATTCAACTCAGATTGGCAGCAATCGATTAACAAATTGCACAATAATTAAGCAAAAGATCAATGGAAAATTATTGCTAGTTAATCTAACTTTGATGTGAAACATCTTTAATTTGGTACCGATAGATTTTAGTAGGAGTAAAATTTGATTTAAGCGTCACATTAACGGACGTCATATATTTTGTGTTGTTGTTTTGTAGAGTTTTCCGGCAAACACACACAGTCATAAGAGAACTGGCAGATGGGGAAGGAAGAGGTAGGATAGATGCTTAAAAGGTGCAACTGGGGGGAGTTCTGGGAAAGATCTGGGTGCGATCTGTTGGTATTTGTGGCTGGGATCTGGTTAGAATTTGGCTTGATCTGGGTGGATCTGTTCAGCTCTGAGTGTGAATGTGGATCTGGGCGGGACTCTGGGCGGGATCTGGGATTAAGGGATCTGGGTGGGATTTGAAGGGATCAGGGGCGGGATCTGGAAGGGATCTGGTTGAGCGGGATCTGGATCTGGGATGGGATCTGGATGGGATCTGGGTGAGGATCTTGGTGTGATCTGGGGGGATCCGGGAGTGAAGATCTGTTATATGGGCGGATCTGGGTGGGATCTAAAGTGGATCTGGATGGAATCTGGAAGGGATCTGGGGGATTTGAGGGATCTCAGAGGGATCTGAATGGGAGCTGGTGTTGGTGGGATCTGAAAGAATTTCGGTGGGACTGTATGGTATTTGAATTGTGGTATGTCGGCGGGATCTAGTGGGATCTGGTGTGGATATCTGAATGGGATCTGAAGAGATGTGGGCGATTGATCTGGGATCTGAAGGGATCTAGGTGGGATCTGTGTGATCTGGGTGGGATCTGGAAGGGATCTAGGGATCTGGGATCTGGGATCTGGAAGTGATATGGGTGGGATTTGTCGGGATCTGGACGGGATCTGTGTATGTCGGCGGGATCTAGGTGGGATCTGGGTGGTATCTGGAAGGACTTTGGGATCTGGGTGGGATCTGAAGATCTGGGTGGATCTGGGTAGGATCTGGGCGGTATCTACGTGGGATCAGCGTAGAATCTGAGTGGGATCTAGTCGGGATGTAAATGGGATCAAGCTTGGTTGGATCTGGGTGGGATCTGGATTTTCTGGATTTCTACTCCCCGTTAATTTTCTTCTTTCGAAAGAGTGCCCTTGCTGATTTATATACCATTGAGAGAGCTTGTGATTTGAAATAAGCTCTTAGACTAGCATCACGTTTCACATCAAAGACTCGTGAGTGCTACACTCACACCTTTTTTATCTTTGTTTTAACACAAAATCGATATTGTATTAACTTTAAAACGAAGTTCGATTATCTCGAAATTCAAAGATTTAAATGTGTCATCACTGAAATACTAGCGATTTGGTGAGTTGCAGTGAATGACTCATTTCACTAGCGAATTGACTAGCGATTTTACTAGCGATTTAGTAAAATGCTTATTTAATGAACTTAACATGCTAAAAGTTTAATTTTTTGATGTAGATTATTTACAAATTAAACACCCTTTAAGAATCAATCCCCCCCCCCCCCCCCCCCCCATAAAAATGCCAACTAAAAGCATTAAAAATATTCTTCTGGAATGGAAAGCAAGCGAATTATATCAATTATTCAAAACAAAATATAGCACATCGTTTAGGCAAATGCGCCCGACTTTTGTTCAGAGTAAATTGTTGTTGGAAATGTTTCCATCTTTTCCCCAAGTGTGAAGTGAATACCCTCAATGTTAGTGTCCCCAAACCCGGCCTATACTATGCTCTATGCTTTTGCACATATAAGCAAAAGTTTGTTCAAAGTCGGATGACTATATCATAGAGTTGCCTTAGGAACCATCGGTCGGAAAATGGGTTTCAGTTAGAAAACTGCTGGGCCACACCCGGCCATGCACCAGAAACATAGCATATCGAAAATAAGCCTCAAAACTTACGTCTCAACAATTTCATAACAATTTTGGTGAAACCTCCAAAACTGTCCCTTTCCGACCTCAGGGTTATTTGGTTTACTAGCTTACAACTTGATTTTCGGAATTTCAGCTATTCTGTTGCTTACCGATCATTCCTCGAAGCTTATTGAATTGAGAGTCAAATCTTTAGGTTTTCTGAATTGTTTTGAGTGCAAACATGCAGCCCTTTATTAAAATACAGATCTATATAAACTATTTAAATAATTTTATTTAAAGCAATATCATGGAGAACGATGTGAACAAAGCGAAACTGAGACAAATCATTAGGTTTGAGCTTGATATATCGCCATCGTCTCTAGAAAATATAAGCAAAATCATTGAAGAAGAATCTGGCATAAAAATAACATCGGTGGTCGACAAGCAGTTCATTGAGGGCGAGTATGTGGAGTACAGTAAGGAGCGTGTGCTGGAGGAGTTAAGAGATTTCATCACAAATGAATGGCAAGACACATCCAATGGCATAGCTAAGATTCTGTCTGCACTGCATCAGGTATCGTCGTTGATTGAAATTCCCAAACCCTTTCGAGATCAGCCCTACTATAGATTGCTAATGCAACACATTGATCTGATGAGTAAGGAAGATGCGGGCAGTTTTACAATCTTACTGAAGAACACATGTCTACAGCAGATATACTCCAGGATGGATGATGCCAAGCAGGAGCTGGGGTTTTTGGAACGCTTTAAAGACTTTTTGAGTAACACCTATCGCCTGGCCTATGTATTGGAGAAAACGCAGTTGAGTGACTTTTGTAGGGGACAACTTTGCTCTCGCAGTTTAATATCACACATTTTGAATTTGAGATTAGACCCGACGCCGCATACGACATTTCCTTCCTTATGTGATGCCGCCAGGCAGTTGGTAGAGGCAGTTAAAACGGAGTTCTGTTTAAAAGAAATAATTCAAAACGAACTGGAACCCTTTACACGCCCCATCCAAATCCAAGAGGAAGGTTTAATGCTGCGCCTAAACGGTATGAATTTGACGCTTAGCGAACATAAAGAAGAGCTTGAGGCGAAACTTGCAGAAAATCCACTTATAGAGGAAGTGCAATTTGTGGCCGAACGCATTTTTCATATCGATGCTGATTTAACTTGCCAAGGCAAAAATATTGTTTGTGTGGCAAAAATCATTGAGGTAAAAACAAGGATTACTTGGGATGTGTCGGGTCGAGATAGCGATCATGTCTACACAGAAAATCCAGGAAATGAGCCGACAGGACATGGCAAAGATGGAGCCGATGGCTTTGCCGGAGAAAGTGGCGGAAATATAACAATTTGTGCTGAAGAAATTCGAGATGCCAACTGGTTAACACTCTGCTCAAATGGTGGAAACGGCAGCCAAGGACAAGAAGGTGGTAAAGGACGAGATGGAGAAGATGGTAAAGCACTGGAGATTGAAGCATTCAAAGAGCGCTTCCCAACAACAGCTTATTTTCTTGACTTTAAAAAACGCGATAAAGCGTTAAACCAACTAAAAGAGGTCCTCAAAAGTGATCTTTCACACAAAAACGTGTTTTGTCAAGACACATATGTAGATGGTTTTACAAGCGAAGGCAATCGCATCATCTTTTCACATACGGAAAAAGATTTTTTTACCAACCCTCAATCTGTGTTGCTGTACAAAGGAGCACTTGGCCGTCAAGGCGGCAATGGAGGGCAGTGCGGTCTGGGTGGTCAGGGTGGTTATGCAGGCGACTTAGACTTACAGATACAAAATGAAACTAAAAGCAATCCCATACTACACAATCAGCCCGGCGAGGTTGGCAAGGATGGACTGGGAGGACTTTATGGTAAATATGGTAAAAATGGTTGGGATGTGGCCTGGATGGACTACGCTGGCTTGTTGGTTGGAGGATGGCCCAAATTTTATGGCGAGGATAAGAATAGTACATTGGAAATTGAATTCTATAATAAAAACTCCAGCGATCGGATTTACAGCGAGTTTAAGGAAAAATATGCGGCTATCAAAAGTTCACGTTTGGAACATGCCAAGATGAACCAATACGAGCAGCGTCAGAGTAGCAGCAGACGCAGAAGTGAACGACAGGAGCAATCCAAGGCCATAAGACAAAAGGCCATTTCCGGTCAGACAGTCAAAGCTGAATTTAAGAAAATACAACTAATAAATTCGACAAATCAGACTTGCAAAATCTACGTCAGGAAATCAAAAATATACAACAAGCTGCCCTGCAGGATGTGGTACTCAATGAGGAAACAGAAGTAAGCCAAAACTTTGAACTGAAAATTACAACTCACTCACGATTTGCAGGAGGTAAAAATCCAAACAAAACACCACGAAGGACATTTGTGAATGCTGTAAATCAGAATACTCCAATTGATGACCTAAAGAAGCTGCTAATTAAATTGAAGAAGAAGAAGCCAACAAAAGACCTTTTAGAGCAATGTCATCTTGCCCTCTTAAGGGAAGTTAACCACAAACTACCCGTTTATTCTGATTTAAAAGAAAGCCCTGCTTTAGATTTAAGTTCACCTCGTTTTCTGTCAAAGACCCAGCAGAATATCAGTGAAACCCATTCACATCGTATATTAGGCACACTGAAACAATATCTTCTTGTGGATACGGAAACCCAACGTAAAAATATTATCAAGTTTTGTCAGCAAATTGAAGCTAAAAACTGTCTGAAATCTGCCCTCAGACTGTTTGTTCTTGAAGCAGGTGCAGCGGATTGTGCTGACAACGAACTGAAAAAATTCTACAATTTATATCAATTTCATTTGAAGCGTCGAGCAAATGGTTTCCTGTCCTTTCCCGAGGCCATTGATGAGTATGTTGTCAGCAATTCAAATGTGTTTAAATGCTTTTTGGCATATCTCCAATCAAATGGCCGGGACTCACCTGTCTACTTGGAAGTGCTGGCCCAACTCTATGAGATAAACATTAAACTCTATTACGAAGTGAATGATCAGGACTATGAGTTGGTAAATGAACTGAATCCCAAAGCCACAAAAGTCCTTTACTTGACACACAAATTTGAGCATTTGTTGGTGAAGCCAGAACTACTAAAACTTATGGCCGAACGTCGGTTTAAGAGTCAACAGTACCAGAAAATTATAATGGACATACGGGGCTATGAAAACAGTTCACAATTTATGGATTATGTGGCCAAAGGAATGTTTCCAAAACGGGAGGGGGACTATGGTGAAGTAGAATTCTTGAACGAGGACGAGTCAGTTTTGAGCCTAGCTGATAATTTTCCCTCCCATTATGAAATGACCAATCGCTTGTCCAAACTCAAATATTTTTACTCCGGCCAAGAGGGCATCTTACACTATATGGAAAAGCGTTTTGCCCACTATGACATACGTGTTACGGTCTCCGAATTGGACTACATTGTCAACTATACCCTGAAGTACTCAGCCAATACTGATTACAATGACTCTGAATTATTTCTAGCTTGGATTTTTGCTGCTTTCGATCAAACCAATTGGCTGGATGAAATTATTTTGCTCGAGCTGGAGGAGTTCTTTGGAGAACAATTGGTTAACAAGAAACAGCTGCGTGGTTA
This sequence comes from Lordiphosa stackelbergi, assembly GCA_018904235.1. Lineage (NCBI taxonomy): Eukaryota > Metazoa > Arthropoda > Insecta > Diptera > Drosophilidae > Lordiphosa > Lordiphosa stackelbergi. The sequence continues at coordinate 22,357 of JAEIFU010000596.1, forward strand.
TTTGAATAAAATTGGTGGCAGGGATATACTCATACGCTTTGGACAACAGCTGGCCGTGGAACCTCATGATGGTCTCACCCAAAAGACCGTGGAACACATTTTCTGTTTATTGAGTAAACTACCGAATCAAGAGTTAAGTTTGGATCAACTGGAGCTCTCAAACTGGCCGTATGTTTTAAGCGGCGTCTATTTGACAAACACCCTTACGCAAATTGCATATTTGGCCAGCGATGATGAGCTGCACCGACTAAGTTATTATGTGTTGAATATAGAAAACGTTTTCGGACACCACTTTACCCAACGCCTTTTGAGTGCCTTGAAAGAGAGAATGAACTGCCGAGAAGATCTGAGATACATGTCCAATATGCAACAACTGGATGACATGCTGAAACACATTTCTGCTCAGAGTTGGTTGTTAAATGAGGATCAACTGCAAGATTTGGAAAATCTCTCTACTAGGCTGGCCGACTGGGCGGGTTTGATGAATCACGTTTATGTCAAAGACTCGCAGAATCGCAGCTTGGAGCAACTGATTCTCATGCTACAAAGAAATGCCAACAATTCGCCGAAAATTTTAGATCTCCTGCCCAGTCTTTCCCATATACTGCATGCCCAAAAAGAACAAAAAACCGTTTTAGGGACCCAGCCCAGTCCACCCCATTTCAAGCATGCCCAGAGACTGAACCAAATCGATGAGGTCATTAAACAGAAGAGAAAGTTTGGTCTACGCGATACCCAAAAGCTGACCATTCTCCTGTTGCTAGACAACGAGCGCAGCACCCTGGCTCAGGTGTCCACCGGCGAGGGAAAGACCCTCATTGTGGTGGTAGCTTCACTGATCAAAACCCTTGAGGGCGAGCAAGTGGATATTGTGACCAGTTCTTCGGTGTTGGCCAAACGTGATGCCGAGTTGAACCGCGATATCTATGAACATTTCGGGATCAAGGTATCGCACAATTGCAGCGAAGAAATGGATGCACGCCAGCAGGCCTATGCGTCCAGTAAGGTAGTTTATGGCGAACTGTCCAACTTCCAAAGGGATTACCTGCTCGACAATTTCTATGGCAAGAATATACTGGGCAAGCGTCGTTTTGGTGAGGTGAATGTCATAGTGGATGAAGTGGACAGCATGCTGCTGGATAAGGGTAACAATATGCTCTACTTGTCTCACGATCTGCCTAATATGGATAAGCTGGAGTCGGTGTACATTTTCATTTGGTCCTGGATGAACCGGATAGCATTACAGGGGAAGCGTTTCGATCATTTGGAAATACGAGAAGCGGTTTTGAAAGATCTCTTTGGTTTGATTACGGAGCAGGATTTGGTTCAAATTGATCCGCAACTTTCGCAGACACAAATTGGAACCCTAAAGAAATGTCTGGTGAGTGGAAAGGTAATCGATCGAACGGGCAAATTGCAAGTGGAGTCCATTAGTGAGTCTCAAGTCAGTCGAATACTGCCCGAAGAATGGACCTTGTACACACAACGCTTGCTTTATGTGATCCAAGGCTGCCTGGGAAGACGTCGACGCATACATCTGCCCAACTATCTCAGGGAGTTTGTGGAAAGGCACTTGGATGCTTGGATAAAGAGTGCCCTTTTTGCCTTCTGTATGCAGAAGGACGTGGACTATGTGGTCGATGTCGATAGAACAGGAGCGGCCAGCTCCAGCCGTAGTCCACAGATCATTATTCTAGACCGGGATACGGGCACCGATCAGACCAGCTCACAGTGGGACGAGGGCTTGCATCAGTTTCTGCAGCTGAAGCACAACTGCAAGATCACTCTACAGAGCCTCAAAGCGGTCTTCACCTCGAATGTGTCCTTCTTCAAGCTGTACAAGCGACTCTATGGACTGACGGGCACTCTGGGCTCCCAGACGGAGCGAGATATACTCAAGCAAATGCATGAGGTTGACTTCTTTACGATGCCCACGGCCAGGGTCAAGCAAATGGAGGAACTGCAGCCCATAGTGTGCAAAGACTCAGAAGAATGGGCCCAGCGTATACGTGAAGAGACTCAGCAAATTGTCAGGTCTTTGGGTTCGGTGTTGATTATAGCCGATTCCGTGAGCGATGCCGAAATGTTGTACCATGGTATGAAGGGCGATCATGTACGTTTGTATACCCGAGAGTTTGACGAATTTGACATAGTCAAGGGCACCAAAAGCCTGGGCACGGGTCAAGTCATCATTGCCACCAACTTGGCGGGACGCGGCACTGACATCAAGCCCAGTGATGAGCTCAGACGCAATGGTGGTCTGCATGTCATACTCAGCTACTTGCCCAGTAATGTGCGCATTGAGGAGCAGGCCTACGGACGTACTGGCCGCTGCGGGGATAAGGGTACAGCTCAGCTGATCATCGTTGAACCCAACTTGACAAACATTTACCGCTTGAAGAAAGAGCGAAACCAAGAGGAGATCAGACGCCTGGCCGAGATCAAACAACACTATGATAATCCCATAAGGCTGGAGGAGAAGTGTTTCCAGCAGTTTCAACAAATCTATGCAGAGTTGAAGGATATTGTCAATCATTTATTTGACAAAGAATGGAAGCATAAGTTTAATCAATGTTGGGACGTCATGAAGGCTTGGTTTAACAACCACACGGAGGGCACCACCGATCCCGAACTGAGGGCCATACTAATGGATGCTTGCCTGGAGAGATGGGCATTTTGGTTGGACAACAACAGCCATTACATAGAGAACTGCATAGAGGAGGAGAATCGTCAAATGGTGAAGAAAAGTCTCCAGGCTTTTCTCAATGAAATGAAGGATTTGAAAACTAAACCCCTGGATGAATGGGTAAACAACAGTCCCATACAGACGGTGAAGCTGGGCTTGCACCTGGCTCACAAGATGAATTTGAGGAACGAGGCCATAACACTTTTCGACCGAGTTATAAGCAAGGAGCCCGCTTTCTCGGATGCAGCACATTACTATAAAGCATTTGTCCTTATTAAAAATGGAAAAGTGGAAGAATTTGAAAAGGAATTACGCTTCACACAAAGCTTACTCAATCGTCACTCCACCATGGCCCAATTGAATGCAGCTCTGGTGGAAAATTTAAAGGCGCAGACCAGGGACAGCATACTTCAGATTGATGCCTATAAGGAACAGCAGGCGGCACTGGCACACATTTATGAACTTATAGCAAACAGCATACAGAGCATCTTTGGCCAGGCAGTGACATTGGAATCTTTCACACAAAATAACATACCCCTGGAGGAAGCTCACGATATATTTGAAAAACTCATAAGGAAGGGAATACTGACCAGGCCCCAAGTGGGTACATTTAACGAAGAAACTGTGAATAGAATTTCGCTGGAATACATGGCTGGAAATCTGAAACAGTTTCTAACGGAGTATCAAAAACGTGGAATTCAAAGTGAAAAGGATTTTCGACATGAACTAAAAAAGCGAATGGTTCTACCCTCGCGTGAAATGTTTTTGAAAAATCTAGAGGATCAGAAGATACTGTTTAATGTGAAGAAATTGGTTTCATTTGATCTGGATGTGGTCAAGAGTCTTAATTCCGACTTGGTGCCCAGTCTAAAAAGGCTAAAACCAGTTCAAATTAGTGGAAAAAGTGTCTGCCTCTCGTACAGTGAGCCCGACGAAAAGACTTTACTATACTGTAGAAAAGAACTCAAAGGGGTCTTGAGCGAACGACAGTATGACTGGTTAAAGCAAACCAAGGCTCTGTCCTTTTACCACAGTGCTGAAGTAAATCCAGAGTTAATAGCCAACGTGAAGTTTGGCCTGTTCGATTCATTACGCCGAAAGGATTTCCAAAATGTAAATATTTTGCCGCACGATGCTGACAAAATTCTCTTGGCGCTGGTCGAAAACGACATAGTCCGTTGTCATCCAGATGGTGTCTACAGTCTGAGCAAGTCATTTGAGGAATTGAACAACATGCAGCTGATTCCCGAGTACCCCATCTATGAGAATGCTGTGTACGACCTACTGAAAATGTCATTTCTCTTTAGAAACGAATGGGAAAGATTCAAATCGCAGTTGCCGTTAACTGGGGGTCAACACCTCAAAGTTGGTCTCATGTCCAAGCCGCATAATAACTTATTAATCGAACTGATCCAAGAGGGCATACTCCTACCCACCAGAGTGGCCAATCTAGAAGATTTCGAAGCGAAACTCAATGAAATGTATCCCAAAGAAGATTGTCTGTCGATGCTTACAAATGCAGCAGGTGAAATCATCAATAAGGGTATAGAATTAACCAACGAAGAATTCGGGGTGAAACTCTTTGAAAAATATCCCACCGATCATAAAAAACACGATGAAAGAAACTTAGTGATCCACAACCTATTGAGCAGTGCCAGATCTACCCTCGAGAGTCTGGAAACACCAGATGGCACCTTAAAACAACTGACTGCCACCAGTTCCAAGGAGAATCTAGGCCTGGCCGCAGAGTTCTATTTGTTTTCGCTTAATGGTTTCGATCAACTGCTAGAGCTGGCCGAACAGAGATGGTCCCGGGCCATGATAACCCGTACGGCACTTGTGATAACCATTGGTGTTACCCAAACGGCATTGGGTGCCGTCCTTCAGCTGGTTCCGGTTGCGGGAAATGCGGCTGGTACATTCCTCATAGAGCAGGGTATGAGTGATTTGTTATTTGCCACCATTTCCGCAGTGGGTGGTCATTTAACGTGGGGTGACTACGGACAGCAAAAGACTTTCAGCGTGGTTTTAGCTGGCATTTTCTTTGAACTGGGAGCCACATTTAAGACACTATCGACAAGTTCAAAGTTTGGTCAAAAACTAACTGCCCCGGGTCTGCAAAAGGGCGGAAAAGAAATATCCAAAATGGCGGGCAAGGAACTATGGAAGGCGGTAACCAAGAAAGCTTGCACCCAGGCAATGGTCAGTCAAATTGCAATCGTAGCCGGTAAGGCCATGGAGAATGGACAGTTGAGCTATGTCGTTTGCCAAGCCATTGATACGTGTCTCCGCAATTTTTGGCATCAAATGAGCGAAAAATCTTGCGCGGCCATGTGCTCGGAACTGGATAAGGATGACGCCTCGGTCATATTTGGTAAAATTTTTGACTGTATGGGAGCTCCATCCGGGCACGAATTTGTAGTTAGCATCACGGAAGCATTTCTGCAAGCCCAGCAGAACAACAGAGAGTTCATTCTGAAACTAATGCAAGTGGGTCAATCGCTCATACAGAAGCTGCAAGAGATAAGCAAAACAAGAGTTTTGGGAACTTACTACAATGTCGTAAAGGCTTTAGACATACTTAAAAAAGGTCGGGAATTTTTCGATATTATCGAGCAAATGGGTCATCTAGCTCAGGGCTACATCAGGCACTTGAAGGAAAAACTAGACGAAAAGAAAAATAATGAAGAGCGGAACCAGCAGACACAGGAATCCCAAGCTGGCCGAAGAGGCAAGGACGCAGGCCAAGAAAATGCTGCAAAAGGAAAATGCAAGCCATGATCTATGACAAAGTGGGCAAACCCCTGATCGCACACGCAGAGAATGCTTTTAAAAACTATATGGCTAAACAAGCAAAGGATTTCCTTCGCACGCCTAAGAAAGATAATTACTGCCAAGATTTTCAAGAGGCCAAACAAAAGTATCAAAAAGAGAGTGCATATGCACCCTCCGAAAGGGATCTACTAGATAAATTCTATGACAAGAATCTAAAGAAGCTGATGTGCAAGACCCGCAGTCCAGAATTGATAGCCGCAATCGTGCGCGAAAATGTCCCAATGGATATGACCTGTGTGATGGCGGCTTCCTATGTTCTAGCCGACTTAGAGGGCTGTCCCGTCAAATTAGTGATAAAAGCCGAAAATGGTCTCAGGCGGGAAGCCAATTCAGGTAGCTCAGGTCCAGCACGGGAAATCCAAATTAACTTTAGTAACAATCACTTTGACTCAGCTGAGGGTACTTCCAGCCTGGATCAGAGTCAAGGTAATGATTGCCTCTACCACAGCCTGCCGGATGATGTGAAACAGAAATTCACACCACAAGAGTTTCGCAATCGAGTTGCCAACGTTATACAGAGCCATCCACTTTTGGGAAACTACATAAGAGTCAATTCAATATCCGATTTAGTATTGTGTAATATCCGTCTTAGAAACGAACGGGTAATACCAGAAAAAGTCACGACAGATGTAGTTCATTTGTGTATCGATTACATTAATTGTTATTTTAAGTATTACAAACTGCTCGATGACATTTCACGGCAGTCGAGCATACCAAAGAAAGAATTCAAAAAAGCTGGTTTAATTTATTCTAGACTTGATGAGTTTCCCGAATTGAAAAAGAAACTGATGGATTATGTGGCCCGTACCCAGGCGGTAAATAAGCAAATCAAATGGGGTATTGGACGTAAAATTGATAGGGCACAGGCGAAAATGCATGAGTTTATGTGTCAATTAGATTTTAGTAAAAATTATGAGCAGAATGAACGTATACTCGATGCATGTAAGTTAAGATATGTGTCAGTATTTTCCCAATCACATAAAGTGTATAGGGATAATCCAAAAGCATTAAAATCCATTATGCAGGCTAGGGAATATGTACAGAACTTTGATTTGAAAAACAAATTTATGGAACTGAAAAACCGCACCCGAAGAAACTCTTTTTAATGATGAAAATTCCGCTTAGTTCGTAAGATAAATCCTTTTTAAAAACTTTTATGGAAGCCTGACTATTTTGAAACTGTGAACCGAACACCTTCAACTAACCCAAAACGGTTCAAAAATATAATAGATTTTTAAAAAATCTGAATTGGTGTAAGATAAAGACACAAATTGTTTATTGAGAAATGAAATGATGGTCACAATGTATACAGAATGGACGATGACGGGACCGAGAGTTAAAGGCAATAGAAGAGATACGGGTTGTATTGACATTGAAAATAGAAAACCGTGTAATTAGTGTGAAAGAAGAAACCCCAAAAAACTACCACTGAAATGTACATAATACCGAATGTTAGATTCAGTAAGAAAAAAAAGCCCATAGAAATTTATAAGAACAGATAATAGTTAATAAAATTGTTATTCTTAAGGCCTGTTCCCGTTTTCGATCAAATCATGCTTAATCGGAGTTGTTAAAAGATACAGCTTTCAAAAATCGACTGTGCTTTTCGGCTTTTAACTGCAAAGCCCCATTTATCTTCATTCGATCCTTTTGTTACCAATTTTGATTAATCGAATTCCGAAACGAGAACAGGTCTGTATAATATCATCAAAAAAAAAACCTAAATCGCACCATATAAAATTGTAAAAATATAAAAATTATCAAAAGTCTTAAGCTTTTTTATATAGTAAGCTAAGTCGAAAGCATAAATGTTATTATTGTAAAAACCTTGTTTAAAAAAAGTCGATATGCCAATATGTCTTAATTTAAGATTATGAAATCTATTTTTTTGGATTTGTATACTTATTCCAAAACCAAATATAATTTAACACATTTTTATCAATATTATAAATAGATTATGAACTATATTGTGCAAATAAAGATAAAGATTAATTCAAATTGGTGTTAAGAGTTGTAAAAAAGTTACTTGTGTACCTCATGAATGGAACCCTTCTACTTGATTTAAAGTTACTTGAGCGGTGCTGGTTTCCTCGTTGTATGAATTGGAAATGTTTTTTATTTTAAACGAGATCGTAAGTAAAACCCGTTACTTAAGGAAAGAAATGTTGAATAGCCTTCCTTTATGTTAATTAGCAGAGCTGTTTTTGAAATATCAGATTTCAAGAACACTAGCATTAAAATCAAAAAAGTTTCCAACTAAACCTCGTTTTCCGACAGATAGTCTTCTGATTTCGCGAATCTTTTTGAAAACATATCGAATTAACAACGATAAAATTGAAAAATAGTTAAAAGTTTTTTTCATTAAAACTTTTTTTCCGCCCGATCGGTCCTATGGCAGCTGTAAGATATATCCAAATCTGTTCTCGTTTATGTCCTTTTCTAAATTTAAGAAAACTTTTGGTTTTTATTAGAAAAATGTTTTAAGTTACAGGCTCAATTTATTGATCAAAACAAGACCTCATTTTATTGTCATTTGAGCAGATTATTGTGTACCGGTTCTTAATTATTTTGGGCAAAAAAGTACGAAATTTTTGCATAAAGTCTAATTTTTAAAGCTAGAGCGTTCAAATTTGGCACAAAAAATGTAAAATATTAATATAGAATTTCGGTTTATTTCTGTTTTGCAATAAAACGACTCCTTCAACCTATCCGCCCACACCCAAGTAAAAAAAAAATTTTTTTGCTATTAATTTATAATTTTATTTACAGATAGGTTAAATCTTCTTCATCATCTAAGTCAATTTCTAGGTAATCATCAGAATCATCAGCGGAGTCCAAATCTTCATTTTTATTTCTACGTGATTGTTTCATAGTTCTGTGTTGTGTTTTTTAAAAATTTTATTATTTCTGCGGGGGGGGTTTTTTTTTTAAATTTCTTTTGCCTTTCATTTAAGCAAATACTGGATATTAATGGATCAGAAGAATCCATAGCTCTAAAAAACATCAGTCATATTGTTTAAGCGGCAATTTTTTCGGGCATGTGACTTTCTATCGTTTTTATAGTACTTGTTCCTTGCTTCTGAAGCATTTTCTCCTAAACATCCAACCGGAACCAAAGAGGAGTTTATTATTTGCCAGCCGTGTATTAATATTTTATGTACCGTCGGTGACATTGGATACCAAGGATAAGTATTAACATATAATAAAAATGTATCCTCACAAAATGCTTTGAATTTATCAACATCAACAGAATGCTTGCTTGAAATTGTGATCAAAACTACATACATATTGTATAAAATGTTTTGATCAAAGCTTGTAATTGAGGAAAATAATTGGTAATTCGCGAATGCTCTTCTAGCCGTGTTTCCATCATTACTATTCCCACTTCCGTTTTGTTTGGGAATACTTACATGTAGACCCATTTTTTGTCCACATCATTTCCTGAATTTCCTTTTTCCGAGCCATCATTTCGATTTTGTTAGACTGGGGGATGTGCCACTTTTGAATTTTAAGCCTTTAGGACACGTTCAATACAAATTCAAAAAATCGAATCCAGGCATGCAATGGACTGACACCATATTTTAGAGTCGCTGGCCTTGGCTTAAAAACTCTCAGGGAGTGAACAAAATCAATGGTCTCGAGGAGTTATGGTTGTTTATGGTTTGTTATCGATAGCACACATATGTCTAGTAAAAACAAAATTTTAGCCAAATGCAAATGAATGGAAACCTCTTTGTTTTTAATAAATGAAAGCAGAGGATTGTGGCTCTGAGGCTCCACTGGTTATTCGGAGGAGGGGGGTTTTTAAAGCCGCCACTCAAGAAGCCCTGCGCCGGTAACCACCTATCTGGGTATGACACCCTCCAGTCAATGAATACCATTCACCTTCTCCCGAACTTTGGATCCCATATCTATAAATAATCAAATACCCGTTACTGTCAGTGTCTCTTTAACCCGAAAAAATCTTATTGTCACCATAACGGGTCACTGCTTATTAGTGCGCGAGTCGCTCACAGCGACATTTTTCATTTTTTGCCATTGCCCAGCTCTAAGTAGTTGGGACAGTACAAAAATATAGAATGAACAAATTTATGGATTTTTTATGATGTCCCATCGTAAGAACCATAGCTAGGATGCTCGACGGTCCGGGACGACGCGACGTTTGATTATTTTGTTGTCGGGTCGCACACCGTGTCGATCGTGCGCAACGTTTTTAACCTTGCCTAGCCGCCACTTTGTGGATTTGGCCTCGGTTTCTTTTTGTGCACATCTCGGGCCGGGCTTACAACAAACATGACTAAAAAGTCTTTGAACGGATCGGGGTTGTTATGACGACGGTCCAAATTTTGTGTCGTTCTTAATTATTTAAGCTGTTTGTTGTCAAAAATCAAACCTTCCGCCAGCAAAAATATATCGATAACTCTGTTGCCTAAAAATTCTATCAAACTCGTTCACCAGCAGCACTACTTTTTTTTTATTGTGATTTTTGTTATGATTGGTGTATGCTGGTGACACGCCCAATGCAATTTTTTAATTTTAATTTTGCCCAGAAGTTTGCAACGCATAGAAATATTCATTTCCGACCCCATAAACTATATATATTCTTGATCAGGGTGACGAGCTGAGTCGATTGAGCTTTGTCCGTCCGTCTGTCTGTTTCTACGCAAACTAGTCTCTCAGTTTTAAAGCTATCGAGCTGAATCTTTGCACAGAGTCTTCTTTTTACTGCACACTGCTAATATGTCGGAACCGACTGGATCGGATGACTATATCTTATAGCTGCCATAGGAACTATCGGTCGAAAAGTGGGTCTTTGTGAGAAAAACTTTTTTGTTTTTAATGTTAACTTCTCCCACTTCAGCGAATATTAAATATACGCTTTCACTAGATTTGGAAGTTTTGGTCAAAATTGGTTACTAAATTTTTATATCCCCAAGGAAAACCGGCCGGAAAAGGGTTTTTTTTTTTAAATTTTTTTTTTTTTTTAACGTGTCTCACTTCAGCGATTATTAATATTATGCGCTTTTACAAAGTTTTGGAAGTTTGGGTCAACATCGGTTGACTATATCTTATAGCATTCATAGGAACAATCGGTCGAAAACTGGGTTTTATTTAAAAAAATAGTTTGTTTTAATGCTGGCGTTCTTAAACTCTGATGTATTAAAACATTTGCAAGGTTAAGCTTACTTTGTCTTTGCCGAAGCCTTCTCGTTTGCCTTCCTTTCTATATATGAAATCCTTCAAACCGGCGATTTGCATATCCAAACATTCTTTTTCTCTTAATATTTTCTCATGGCTTTCCTTTGCGTACTCAATTTTAAGTGGCCTGCAGAACCTAACAGATTGTGGAGCTTTGTTATTCCAAATAATTCGTTGATTTGCATCTATTAATTTTAATGGTATCATAGTGCTGACAAAAAGGGATAGATCCAGGGAAGCAGGTTCTTCTGATCGAAACTTCTGCTTATATAAGCTTTGGCCAGTAGACCTATCAAATCTGTAGCTTACTATTAATGTGCAACGTGAAACATTTTCCATTTGGGATGTAACCTCTTTTTGCAGAACCAATATTCTTTCTGCTGTATGGTCCAAAAGGTTTTGCATTGAAACCTGCGCACAATTTTCATAAATTTCTGTTTGAGTTGGTCTGCAAATCGTTTTAGCTTCTTGAAGTGCTAGAGGTTGTTGCGACCTTTCTTGAAGTGCTGAATATGGGGGGAAAATGTTGCAGCCACGAGCTTTATTAAGATGATGCATATTGATATACTGCTGTTTGGTAAGTCCATTTTCCAACAAAAATGCCAAAGCTTCTTCAGGGGTAAGGGGAATAATCACCTGAGATTTGCGGCCTCCTGTCGTGTTCCCTGTCTGTTCTTCCCTGACGACTTTTAATGCGCTAAACAAATCATCCTCTTTAGCCTTCTTCGCAGAAACAGAAGCAGCATGTAATAAGTGCTGCGTTGAAAAGTCAGTGTCCGATGCAAGATCATTTGCTAATTTATGTTTCAAACGCATTCCAGCCTGTGTATAGCTTAGCGTTGGTCTACCCATTTTAGAGGGAGATGGATCCGTAAGCTCTTCATCCAAGGTTATAATAATCGCCTGCGAAAGCCACCTTGAGTGAGTAACTTCAGGCATGCATTTAGTAAGCTGACTTTGTTTGCGCGGCAATTTCAAACCGTACGCTTTAAAAATTTTTTCGGAACAGTTTTATTTTCTCTTGAGTATGCATAATTGGAAAACACATTCAATTTTGAGTATTTAAAATATAAAAAAAATTACTTTATGCACAATTTTCGGACTTTTTGCCCATAGTGCAGTGGTACAAGTTTGCGTACTTGTTAGAAACCGTTCTTTATTCATAGGTCGCTGGTTCATATCCGGCTCGAAGGACCATAAATGTGTAACTTATTCCACGCAAATCATAACTTAGCTCGTACCGCTACGTAACTCTGTAGAACAAATAACACGTTTGATCCCTATTAATTTTGGTCGTTGGTTTTAAGTATTAGGTTCATGAGATAACTGTGCTTACATCCCGATTAGAGTTAAACGACTATCCTTGTTCAATACATGTGCAACATTAGTTTTATTTGTACTCAATTTTTAATAGTAGGACGTTCGATCTGAGGTTTATCACCTGTGGCAAAAGCAGCATCCAGCTATATCCGAGTTTATCGCCTAGAGCGAACACATTGATGAACCATACCTGAGGTTAACACCTAGAGCAGAAGTAAAGGCAAATCATGTCCAAGGTTAGCATCTAAAGCAGAAATAGAAGTGCACTATATCTGAGGTTTATCACCTAAGGCGGAAATAGCCGTCCGCTATATCCGAGGTTACCACCTAGAGCAGGGTAGGCGCAAGTTTTATCTGAGGTTTACACCTAGACCAGATATAATAGCAGACCAAGTCCGAGGTTACCACCAATAGCAGAAGGAGTAGTACGTTATATTCGAGGTTTCTTACCTATGACAGAGGTAACGTCCCAATATGTCAGAGCTTAACACCTAGAGCAGAAATGGTCGTCTACTATTATATCCGAGATTCACCCCTAGAGCAGACAATGGTGGCCGTGTCACGTGGCTCGTCTAAACACCTAAGGCAGACACACGAGATCGATGGCAAGAAAGAGGGGGAGGCTAAGAACGTTGTTGAATCGTGATTCTGGTCACACGCATCCCAGGTTATTACACGGTCGACTCTGAGGTTGGACACCGAAAGCAGGGACGGCGTGCAATAGTTTGTGAAAAATTATGGGGAATAATTTGTTCGGTTAGTAGGGCAAGTATTGGTATTACGTTATAATATTATTTCGTAAAAAATGACAATGTGTTGTACAACAAGCCTATACCGCACCCTGTAGGCTTACCCTACGCAAAAATAGCCACTGGCCGACTTACCCATGAGTTTTTCTTGTAGAAAAAGACCTGTGCCACTGTTGTACTTGGCGTCTCCTTGGTGGCTGTTGCACGTGGTGTCTCCGAGCTTGTTACACGTGGTGTTAGGGTGGTGTCTCGTTCTACCGGCACGTGCGAGGGACCCCGGACAGCTTATCCACTCCGCGATCAAAACTCGACTCCCGCTTGCCAAATTTCTTAATAAATCTTGGCTGCGCATTTTCAGGCTGTGTGTATGCGTGTGTATGTGTGTCTAGCCGTTTTCGATTAGCCCTCTCTTTTTCATTATGGTTGCTGCTCCCCTGCCGCGAAAGTGTCTGGTTTACAACCAAAAATGTAGCAATCGCTTAAAACTTGCGACTGGTTGCACTTCCTGTCCAAATTAAAATATGTATTTAAGTCGTCCATTTTACACAGGCATGTCATTGGCAGGTGACAATTATCCCCGGCCTGACGGCATAGGCTAGAGAGAATTGTCCCTGCTGCAGCCATTTTCAACCAGTTAAATAGCAGTTGACCTTTGTGTGTTCCTTCTGGCAGTTTGATTTTGTCGATCCTCAGTATAACAGTACATCGAATTCTTACGGTCAAGTCACTCATCACCAATTCGTTGGCAACAAGTAAAATTTTAATTGGATTAAAACTAGCACAAATTAGTATTTTAAACGAACATTTAATCGGAAGCTAATATTTGTTATTGTTTTTTATTTGTTACAAGTTGACAATTTCTCTGCAGGTCGCCCGGCTACACTTGCATGTGTGAGTGCGTATGCGGGCCTCGTTCGTGTGTTGGTGTGTGTGTGGCGTGGCAGTTATATTTGAAAGCAGGCTACTTAGTGGTGGACTATCGTTTAAAACTCTAAATGGTCTTCGTGAGGAATTTAATAAGATTGGAGTTAAATGCTAATTACTTAGTTGTGTTTACATAGTATGTAATATACTACTAGAAGAAATGGTGGATTTAATTTTTGCTTACATGCTATGAAAACGAAAAATGGTTATATTAAATGACAAGAATGTGACGTGTACATCGTAACAAAAATTTTAGTCATTCATCTATTTCCCATGGACGGTGAATGCTTTTCCGATGATGCCTACGAATACCGTCAGAAGGATGGTTTTGGAGTGTGCTGTGTGTTCGTGGCCAGCTGCAACAACATCACCTACATAGTATCGCCACAATTTCCCAGTTTTATGCCCAGTAATTTCAGTGGCTACAATCTGAAAGTGAACATGTTGAGTGAGGATATTAATCAGCTAAGGATAGACTTTTATCACTCGACCCCCTGGTGTCTGCGATGGCGATGTGTTCAGAAGAAATGGTGGACCAAGCGAAAAATTCTCGCTGTGTGGACAGAACAGTGGGCAGAATTGTAAGTTGGCTGAGGGTCAAGGCTTGAAAAATATTTTTAATTTAATCCCATTCCTATTTTCAGTGTACTACGATGTGGGAACACGTGCATTGCCGCGTCAATCCACTTTATATGGCAGTCTGCGACCTACTCTGCCCAGTTATCTGAATAGTTCTGGAAATTTTACGCCGATCAGCTGATAGAGATTAATATGGATCTTTCCAATCGATTTCTACCCATACGACTGTGGGAAATACGGGTGGCTCAGATACCATTCAGTCAACGAGCTCCAGCAGGTTGCCTACAGTACCATACCGGAGTGGAGGGCATAATGCAGACCTTTAACTTTGCTGACAATGGCAGACACTTGGCCAATCAGCACTATCGCATTTGTGTGCGCCAGGAGACGGAGATGTGTTCGATCATGTATCAGCCCTGCGATGAGCAATCATTTAGAATCGGAGGAGGTGGTGGTGGAGGAGGAATGGCGTCGGTTAGGCCTGCAGCAGCCACAACAACAACACAACAACAACAGCAGCAGCTGCCAGCTCCGGGAATGTTGACATGACCACTCCAAGTCCCACTATGTCCAGCTTAACCACCAATCGCATGCAGTTGCTAAGTAATATGAGCACCACAGTTGCTGCCACGCAAACGATGATGATGATGATGATGGCCACCAATGCCAGCTCCTCTCCAGCTGTGGCCAGCAGCCCTTCCTCCAGCAGCACAGCAACCATGTCTATGACCACCACCCCGCTGCCTATACGCTCCAGCAGTGTGGCTCCCACAATGGAGAGCACATCTACCTCTACTCTCTCATCTGCTCCACCAGCCAATGACGATGTGGAGGGCTCAGGAGGTGGCGAAGCCGATGATGGCAGCTTTAATTTCTTTCGTCAACCGCCCACCACCTCAATACCCGGTGTCTCACGACGACCACGTCCCGTCGGAGGCAGTGGGGGCTTCGATATGCTCGGTTTTCTGCGCAGTGCTTTCGACTTGCGCTTGCGTCGACGTCGTCAGGCCCGTCAGTTCTTTAGCACTTGCACGGATCGCATTACCATGCCCTGCATTTGTAAGGGCGCTTGTAGCTATTATGTAGATACATCTTGTGCATAAGAATAACAGAAACATGTTAGCGATGCACACACACATTGCTGTTAAGCAGCTCTCTCTGAGCGACGGTTGATGGCTTAAGCTTAGCAGCGAAAAGAGCTCCTATAGATGTGAGAAGCATTGGTATGGGTGGACAATTAGGACGTCCGTATAGGTGCGCGAGCAGGATCAGTGTGTGGGTGCACGTTCGGATGCAGCTGCAAGTTCCGTTGTTGTCAAGGCAATTCACCCCCACAAGGGTGAAAAGGAAAGCGTGAAGCGAGACAGAGTCTAGCTTCCCTCTGCTCCAATGGCGGAGTGGTGAGATGCTGGGCTGCAGCGTCACCGAGGTTTCGTGGGCGAAGAAGGACGCCTCCAAAAGCACTTACAAAAAGCCACTGCAGTGAAAAGTCGATTTTTCTTCTCAAATTTAACCAGTTTCGCTAACAAGGAGTAAGCTAAAGTTTGCGGACCCGGAAAGTCCAAAGTGACATAATTTTTTTTTTGGCCTAAGTGTGCGTAGAACCAACTTGGAGCTGCTTAAGGCGCGCTCAAAATCCTGTTTGCAGACGCCAGATCCAGCAGGGTAAGTTGGAGCAAACGGAGATGTCTCCATCACTTGCGAAACAAAAACCAAATGTCATTGGCAGAGTGAGGCTCACGAGGAAAATTTTCCTTTGCGTTGCAGGGAGGATTTGGCGTCATATAACGCCCAAAATTTTATTGTCCCAAGCGGAACCGGGAAGGGTGTTTTCTATCGCCTCTACAGGGATCAAGAGCACCGCGAGCTTAACATCAACCTGCAGCGACTGCAAGGCTCGTTAAAGAGCGATCTAACATTTAAACAAGCAAACGCCTCCAAATGCCCAAAGCCTAGGCAGAAGATTTTAAAGATAAAGCAGTCGCCCGAAAGCATTGGTTTGCGTCGGTAGTGTGAGGCGAGCGTGAAATTTTTACCACAAAGTCATCTAATTGAGCCCGGACGTGAAGTGAAACCATTACGCATGGATTAATTGGTCAATAGTAGCCTTTAAATCGTTTTAAATTATTTTTTTTGTTTCTGATCGTTTTAAATAATTTTTATTATCGTGAGTGAGTGTGAGAGTCTGCTTGCTGCTGCCAAGTAACCTGTAAAAGGGTGAAATTTTCAAAGAGAAGTCTGGCAGTGCAGCAAAAGCATAAGAAAAAATTTTGTTCTTTCGTTTGTTTTGGTGATAAAGCAAAAGAAAAAAAAAATCATTTAAAAAGGCAGCATAGAGGCAAGGCAGTTGTGCATTTAATTATATTTCTTGTTTCGACAGCAGTATCTACAATGGAAGCGCTTTCAACTGTGGAGAACCAAAAGTAAGTCCAAAACCCAAATTTTTAAATTATTTAAATGCATATATTTTTGCCAATGCTAAGACCCTAAAACATCACCCAGTGCATCGCAAAAGAAAGAAAAGAAAAATCATATGAAAGATACCGTTGCTTTGTCTAGCTTGCTAGGAGTTACCTCCCACACTCTCCTCTTTTAAGTTTACCGGCAGACAAGCGCGCGTTCTGATGCTTCTGCGCGCCTGCGCTTAACCGCTATTAGGCGTTGGTTTTTTTGTTGTTTTGCATTTGCTTTTGCATACTTCGCAATTAGGCCTGGAGAGGTTACAAGCATTTAAGCAATCAGTCACCCATACTCATGCGCGCAACAGATGATTAACGTTTGGTTAAAAATTTAAATTTTGTTTGAGTATTAGAAATATCTACTTTAATTTTTTTATAATAGTCTTTCACTAGATAAATCAGCAGTAGTTTTAACATGTTTACATACTATTCTTTTTTGTCAGTTTTAAGTCAATAAATTTTTATAATGTATTGCAATTAACTTAATTTTTTGTTGAACTCATGCTAACGCTGCCCCTGTGAGAAGGATGAGATGGGATCGTTCACGGAATTTATGTAGTCTTTTAGGAGCGAACGGTCAAGGAAGGGTGGGCCAACGCAACCACAACAACAACAGTGGCTGTAAGATCGAATATGTAAGAGTGTTAGTGTATGTTTGTGTTTGAATTATTTGTTCTCTTCCGGTTAGAATTTAGTCTTTTGTTGTCGCAAGCACGCTCACTAATATAGGAGAGTGATATGATCAGGGCAATGCTTTAGAGGCAGCAACCTATCCACCCCAAGCCGACGAGACATAGCCGGATATTAAAGCGTGCCAGTTGCCTCAAAAGCCGGAAAAAAACCGCCCGTACGTAATTCGTTACACATTATTGAGGATTTTATTGGCACGGGCCTGGGTCCGCTTCCCGGCTGTGAGCCAGTGCATTGTGGTGCTCAGTTTTGTTCCTCAGGGGTTTGGCCCTGTCGCATTGAGAGCACAGTGACGCCCTTTTTTTATTGGAGTACATTTTGGCGATGGCTCTGGTGGCAGCAAGGGCAGTGCTGAGGATTATATTGGGGCACAGGTACGGTGCCTCTGAAAAAACAGAAATGTCAAATGTTATTGTAGAACAAATAAAAGAAATCTTAGGACAGACCTAGTTTTAGCAGGTCTGCAAAGCTCATAATATAGTCCGGAGTACACAAAGATCTACTGGTTCAAGTTCGCGGAGTGCGTACTTCCACAGATTTAAGTTTGTACGTAAAATGGTTTCTCATTTTAAGGTATTAAAATTTGTAGAATCAATAAAAAATCTCAGTAATTAAAGCACTAAGTAAATACTTACCCATACACGGAGAAAAAAAAGTCAATCCAAAATCTAAATTGAAAATATTTTTTTCGAGAATCAAGATTGAAAAACCTTATAATGAGCTTAAAAATCTTAAAATTTATTTGCAATCTCAATACCTTTCTTTTGGCGTATCACATGTCCTTAAAGAATCCATATTAAAGCCCCGTACCATGATACAACTATATAAGGTAAGGTGCTCTCTGAGAGAGCTCTCTTTTCGGGACCCCAAAATTTTCATTGTGTTGCTGTCATTTGATTGAAAAGGTTGTGTGCGTACGATTTTTTTTTTATTTGCCGACGGGATTTATTTATAATTTGTGAAAAAGTCGAGCCAATACTGTATGTCGATGTAAAGTATCGAACATTATATTGAGACGTGCCCCAAAAGATGAAGAAAGAAGAAAAGTGTGGTCAAATTTAACCGGTGTTTTACTTACACAATATAGTAAAATTTGCCAAAGCCATTTTACGGAAAGTGACAGAAGGCGATAAGAATGGTCGCAGGCTTCCTTTAAAAAGTGCCATTCCGAAAGGAGCGTTCCAGTTCACGGAACATATTTTGTCGCAAACTATGCCCTACACAAAAGACTTCAGTTCGCCAACTGAGTAAGTGTATCTTAGCTTTTACTTTGATGAATTATTTATTTGATGTGAATGCAATTTCAGTTTTTTATGCTTTCACATAATTTCAGCAAGTTTTATGCAAAGTCTTTTGGTACAAATACGCTGCACATTTGTTGGAACCGGCCGGATCGGATGACTATAGAATATAGCTGCCATAGGAACGATCGGTCGAAAAATAGTTTTAGTGCGAAAAACTTTTTGCTCAAAACGTCTGAACCTCGATTTATAAGTTCTCTTGCTTCACATAAAATAACTTTTTAAAATCGACAATAGTTTTGCCAACAAATGATCTGAACGAAACTCCAAAACTCGTTACTGATCAATATGATATGCTAACACTTAATTTTGGCAAGTCTGATCCAAATCGGATGACTATAGCATATAGCTGCCATAGGAACGATCGGTCGAAAAACTATTTTTAGTGAGAAAAACTTTTTTGTTTTCAATGGTAGTGTGTTTGTACGTTTCAGATATAAATGTTATCTGTTTTAACACAATTTTGAAGAAATTGATCAAAATCTGTGAATATATCGTACAGCCATATAACAAACTGGCTGCATATATCATTCTCCAAGGGTATATAAACTTCGGTCGGGCCGAAGTTTGCTTTCCTCTATTTTTAAAATTGTAATCGTTACGTTTTTGTTAATAACTAAAGCAAACACAACAACAAATAAAATATGCTTAATATAATTAATTTTTGTCTCTTCTTTTCATTTTAAAAAATAGAGGGAAGCTAACTTCGGCTCTACCGAAGTTTATATACCCTTGGAGCATGATATATGCCTGCCAGTTTTTTATATGGCAGCTATTCGATATATTCATCCGATTTTGATCAAACTCTTCAAAATTATGTTTAAACAGATAATATTCATATCTGGAAAGTAAAAAAACGCTACCATTGCAAAGAAAAAAGTTTTTCTCACTAAAACTATTTTTTCGACCGATCGTTCCTACGGTAGCTGTATGCTATACTCGTGCGATTTGGATCAAACTTGACAGAATTGTGTGTTAGCATATCATATTAATCAGTAACGAGTTTGGGAGCGATAGCATTGAAAACAAAAAAGTCTTTCATACTAAGACTTTTTTTCAGACCTATCTTTTGTATGTCAGCTATACTATTGTATATAGTTGCCCGATTTTCATAAAACTTTCCATATTTATGTGAAAGCATAGAGAACTTATAAATTCGAGGTTCGGAGACGTTTTAGAAAGCAAAAAAGTTTTTCGCACTAAAACTAGTTTTTCGACCGATCATTCCTATGGCAGCTATATGCTATAGTCATCCGATCCGGCCGGTTCCGACAAATGTGCGGCGTATTTGTACCAAAAGACTTCGTGCAAAGTTTGGTTGCGATAGCTTTGAAACTGACGGAGGAGATAGCATAGAAACAGACGAACAGTCGGACATGGCTGTATGAACTCAACTCGTCATGCTGATCAAAAATATATATACTTTATGTGGTCGGAGATGCTTCCTTCTTGCGGTACATAAAAATAAGATTGTTTTATTTTAAAGTCGAATATTAAGGATCTACATCCAAGATTAATGGATTAAGATTAAAATTGGGAATATAATCTTGGGTTAAGATTATCTTGCCTGAGTCGAGTTCTGACACCTTATATTATTATAATTTTGATTTTAGATTTAATTTTTTCTCAGTGTAACTCAATAAAAATCTCTTCTAATTGTAAAGTTGAAAGAAAGTGCACGCGTTTACACTCCGCTAGGGAAGAACCTTACCTTAATCCCAACCCCAAAGTTCATTTTGCGCAGCAGCAACCCTTGACAAATCCCTTAGCGCAGACCAGCACAATCTGCAAGCAGAACCCGCCCGCACCTGCACACCTGGAAAACCATCCCGCCACATTTTTAATATGTTTGGTTTCGGTTTTTTATTTGCAAAATATAATTCATAAACCTATTGAAAATGTTAATAATAATGTGTTAAAATTCATTTGATTTTGGAAACAGTATTCAAATCCAAGAATATAGAGCTTAGATCTTAAATTAAAACATGTTGGAATATTGATTTTTCGTTAAAAATTAATGATAAAGGGTGGTTAAACATATATGTATAGAGCCAGAAATTTCAGCCGAAGTAATTTAACTGTTTGAGGAGACTATACAATTTTTCGATATTTATAAATTGGTCACAAAAGGTGTTTACAATAATAACATTTGTGCTTGTAGTTAGTTTACAATATTTTTACAATTTCTTATGATTTATTCCCTGTTATCGTTTCGCTTTCATCGGATTTGGTTAGAGCTGTGATTGGCCAACAAGAGGCTCGAATGAAAATGTGTATTTATTTAAAGTTAAACAATTCTAATCGAAAAATAATATTCATTAACAATTTTATGCTTATTGCTATGATCTGTTCTTGTAAATTTCTGTGATCTTTTTTTACTGAAATTAACTTTAGGTTTTTAAACTCTGTTGGTATAAATCATCAGGGCTGCAAAGAAAATACATTTTTCATACCTCTGATTTGCGATGTTTAACCAAAATTTACCGATCATGATTACTTAGAGAATTTCTTCACCTGAATTTCTTTACCTGTGATCAGATAATACAAAATGTGTTGGGTAGTATCAACTGAGAGATGAGACAGTTAGCGAAATAGCATTGTTAAGATTTCATAATTTTTAAACAGGCGAGCATCCATTTTCACTTTCACAGAACTTCTGCGATTGCCAGAGAGTTTTTGCAAAAAACGACGAATGGGAATATCTCGAGCATGTCAAGTGAGTTGGTACAGGTCGGATACTGGAAGGTGGACCCACCCACTCATTCCTAATATAGGGAAGTGGCTTAACCGAAGCCATGGAGAAGTAAACCACCACTTGCAAACCATGGATTTTTTAGGGAGTAACTACACCGATTCAAACAGTTAGATACACCCTGGTGCCTTTCCTGCACTAACCAAGTGAAGTCTGCAAAACATGTGGGGTTTGTGGTATCAGAGGGTCTCCGAGGAGCGGCGCCTTCTGAAAACACTAGCGAGAGAGCCTTTCACGCCGAGAGGACTGGTCAGAAGGATGATATGCTCGCAGGATGTGTAGGAAGCCGAAGCATAGCTCATCTTAACAATAATGAGACAAGTCAGGATTGACGAGCAAGCTGAATTACAGCAACCTAAGCAGAAATGGCAAAATGCCACAACCTGTCCGCCGTAGTAATACGTTAAATCGCAGTCCGGGCGGGGGAAAAGCAGTTCAGAAGGCGGCTGATTGGGTTCTAATCTGTATTCGTTCCATAGAACGAATCGGGCATAATCCTTCTTTGGAAGATCACACAACAATGGTTCGCTCTCCAAAAAAAAAAAAAATGCGCGTGCGCATACTGACTCATACGCTCTAGCTGCCTGAAATAGGCTCAGCACTCAACTCCCCCCCTTCCGCAAGAAAAATTGTTTCGTGTATAACTTTGGTGTTTTTGCTTGGATCTGATTGCGCTTTTTAGAATAGATAGATATAAGGCCTATGAAAACACAGGCCAACAAAATGTCCAATTTTGTGAGGTGCAGCCCTGTTGATTTAAAAATATGATAAGTTTATGTTCACTGATTCCAAAACTGGTTTCGGTTTAGCTCCATCAGCTCTTGTTTCCAAGGTATGGCGGAAAAAGAAAAAAGTTGAATTTTTGGCACTCTAGGATTTATGGAGGCCCCACTAGGCATACATATATAAGTTTATGAGCTATTTGCGATAAAGTACATATCAATGCATTTTTAAAAAATCAAAGGCGCTATATAAGTTCAGCGGACAGTGTCTAATTTGGCCTTTAAAGACAGACATCTTTCGATTTATGGCGTTTTTATCAAAATAAATCATCCCATTTAAGTTAGCGCGTTTATTTGATAATTATTTTCGCCATCTGAGCATATGGCCAAACAAATGATCTAATTTTGTGATTTTTATGGCATTCAAATCAGTTTATTTGGCGAAGTTATAGCCTGCTAAAGACAACAAAAAAAATTTATTTTTATGGGATGAAAACTAGATCTCTGAGATAAGCTTTTATACAGACAGAGGGATGGATGCTGATCAAGAATATATATACTTTATAGGGTCGAAAATGTTTCCTTGTCCCTGTTACATAGATTTGCACAACTTCTTGATCCCCTTTTACCCATTTTTAATGATAGAAAATATACTTTTGAGTTATATAGCACATTTTGCTGATCTTATCTTATCTGATGATATCTTAGACACGGTAAAGGTCCGTACAAAATTTTTTTTTTTTATTGAATTATATCAAGTTATCATAAGATAAGCTTTTAAAAGTGTGTTGATGATTAAATTTAGTTCATAACCAATTTGCCGTGAAAACCCTAAATAGTTTGTTTGAATTATCGCTTATCGACACCAAGCCCTGACTTTGGTTGACAAGGCAATTGAACAACTGAACAGCTGAGGAACTGAACTCTGATTACGACCTTTAAACCAACACTATTATACAATTCATTATCATTATCAAATATACTTTCGTGACGATTTCGAGACTGTTGAACCGTCGGAATTTCGGGTTATAGCCGGTTTGCAGCCCTGATTAACTAAACATAATACCTTTCAATTTTCATCATTACAAAGAGTTTTTTCGCGTGTGGTTTTTCAGTTTCATAAATTTGGTTTCCATATCATAATTTTGAACATAGTTCTCAGCCTTTTTAATGGATTTTAATACGTTTTGGTTATTCTTATACCTTTCGTTTGGTTGGGAAAGTACTGACACAAATTTTGATTTACATGCATCGAGTGTAGGTTTATTATAAGCATAATCTTTACTAAAATCTAATTGACACATAAGCTTATGCATTTCCGCCTGTACATTATCGATTTTACGGCCAATACCCCAATTGACATCCTTATTTACCGCCTGGGTATGGCCTACATAATCCATCAGTTGCTTTTTCAATTCGGGAAACTCATCAAGTTTGGAATTAATTTGACCCATTTGTATAATATGACTTTTGTGATATTTTGGATCCATGCTATGTCCATCCTGGAACTGACTACCACCCGCTTCTATGAGTGTGTCCATGGGTATGCCCGTCTTCCGTGAAATGTCATAGAGCAGTTTGTAAAAGTCAAATAAACGCACAAATCGATCACCAAGATGTATGGCAATATCCGTGACTCTTTCTGTTATTACTTGTCCGTTTTTCAGTCGGACATTACACATTTCATGGCTTTCGTACCTGGGATGGCCGTGTTCATCGATTTCGGTTGATTCTGGATCGGGTCTTGAACTGACTGCTTTCCTGCCACCAGACAAGCCCAAATTAATAGGCAGCCTGTGATATCCTAGCTGAATGTAGTTTCTCATATCTGGATGGCTCTGTATAACGTTGGCAACTCGATTGCGAAACTCTTGCGGTGTGATTTTCTGTTTCACATCATCCGGCAGGCTGTGGTAGAGGCAATCATTACCCTGACTCTGACCCTGGCTGGAAGTACCCACAGCTGAGTCAAAGTGATTGTCACTTAAGTTGATGGGAATTTCCCGTGCTGGATCTGAGCCATCTGAATTAGCTTCCTGCCTGAGATCATTTTGGGCTTCTACCACCAATTTGACGGGACAGCCCACCAGATCGGCTATAACATAGGCAGCCGCCTTCACACTGGTCATATCCATTGGGACATTTTCACGCTCGATTGCGGCTATTAATTCTGGACTGCGGGTCTTGCACTTCAGTTTCTTTAGATTCTTTTCATAGGTTTTATTTA
Source organism: Lordiphosa stackelbergi (assembly GCA_018904235.1). NCBI lineage: Eukaryota > Metazoa > Arthropoda > Insecta > Diptera > Drosophilidae > Lordiphosa > Lordiphosa stackelbergi. The sequence goes on from JAEIFU010000596.1 coordinate 46,800, forward strand.
GTAGATCCCTTTCGGAAGGCGTGATTGCATTTGCAACATCTTTTTGATACTTTTCCTTGGCTTCTTGGAATTCTTGGCTGTAGTTATCTTCCTTATACTCGAGGTAGAAATTCTTGGCTTGTTTAACCATAAAATTTTTAAAAACATTCGCAGCGTGTGTGATCAATGGTTTGGCAATTTTGTCAAAGATCATGGCCTGCATTTCCTTTTGCAGCATTTCCTTGGCCTGCCTACGTGCCTTTTCGCTGAACTTGAGCGATTCCTGTGTCTGCTGGTTCCGCTTTTCATTATTTTTCTTTTCGTCTAGTTTTGCCTTCAAGTGACTGATGTAGGCCTGAGCTAGTCGAACCACTATTACAATAATAGCTCCATATTCCGCACCATGTAGAAATATGGTTATGGCCTTCATGACATTGGCGGACGTGCCCGAAGCGTTGATTTGGCATATCCCATGCAAATTCTGCATGAGCGAATGACTCACTTGTATTAGTTTCAGAATTGACTCGCTGTTGCTTCGCTGGACTTGCAGGAATGCTTCCGTGGTGCTAACCACAAATTTGTGCCCAGATGAAGCACCCATACAGTCAAAGACTTGACCAAATATGACCGAGGCGTCATCCTTATCCAGTTCCGAGCACATGGCCGCGCAAGATTTTTCACTCATTTGATGACAGAAATCGCGGAGACACGTCTCAATGGTTTGGCTAACCGCATAATTCCACACTCCATTCGCCAAGCCCTTACCGGCTGATTTAACAATATTTTGGACTATTGCCTGGGTGACATCTTTCTTAGCCACCTTCCATAGTTCCTTGCCCGCCATTTCGGATATTTCTTTACCGCCCATTTGCAGACCCTGGGCAGCTACTTCTTGACCATACTTTGAACTTGTGGATAGTGTCTTAAATGTGGCTCCCAGTCCAAAGGAAATGCCAGCTAAAACCATGCTGAAAATCTTGTGCTCTCTGTAGTCACCCCAGGTTAAATGACTGCCCAGAGCGGAAGTGGTGGCAAATAACAAATCACTGATACCTTGCTCTAAGAATAATGTACCAGCCACATTTCCCACAACTGGAACCAGCTGTAGGACGGCACCCAATGTCGTTTGGGTCATACCAATAGTACCAACGAGTGCCGTACGACATATCATGGCCCGGGACCATTTCTGTTCGGCCAGCTCTAGCAGTTGATCGAAACCATTAAGCGAAAACAAATAGAACTCTGCGGCCAGGCCCAGATTCTCCTTGGAACTGGTGGCAGTCAGTTGTTTTAAGGTGCCATCTGGTGTTTCCAGACTCTCGAGGGTAGATCTGGCACTGCTCAATAGGTTGTGGATCACCAAGTTTCTTTCCTGGTGTTTTTTATCATTGGTGGGATACATTTCAAAGAGTTTCGCCTCGAAAGCTTCGTTGGTTAAATTTATACCCTTATTGATGATTTCACATGCTGCATTTGTAAGCATCGACAGACAACCTTCTTTGGGATACATTTCATTGAGTTTCGCTTCGAATTTTTCTAGATTGGCCACTCTGGTGGGTAGGAGTATGCCCTCTTGGATGAGTTTGATTAGTAAGTTATTATGCGGCTTGGACATGAGACCAACTTCGAGGTGTTGACCCCCAGTTGCCAGCTTCTGCGATTTGAATCTTTCCCATTCGTTTCTAAAGAGAAATGACTTTTTCAGTAGGTCGTACACAGCATTCTCATAGATGGGGTACTCGGGAATCAGCTGCATGTTGTTCAATTCCTCAAATGACTTGCTCAGACTGTAGACACCATCTGTATTACACCGGACTATGTCGTTTTTGACCAGCGCCAAGAGAATTTTGTCAGCATCGTGCGGCGAAATATTTACCTTTTGGAAATCCTTTCGGCATAATGAATCGAACAGGTCAAACTTCACGTTGGCTATTAACTCTGGATTTACTTCAGCACTGTGGTAAAAAGACAGAGACTTGGTTTGCTTTAACCAGTCATACTGTCGTTCACTCAAGACCCCTTTGAGTTCTTTTCTACAGTATAGTTTCGTCGTCTTTTCGTCGGGCTCACTGTACGAGAGGCAGACACTTTTTCCACAGATTTGAACTGATTTAAGCTTTTCTAGGCTGGGCACCAAGTCGGAATTAAGACTCTTCACCACATCCATATCAAATGAAACCAATTTCTTCACATTAAACAGTATCTTCTGATCCTCTAGATTTTTCAAAAACATTTCACGCGAGGGTAGAACCATTCGCTTTTTTAGTTCATGTCGAAAATCCTTTTCACTTTGAATTCCACGTTTTTGATACTCCGTTAGAAACTGTTTCAGATTTCCAGCCATGTATTCCAGCGAAATTCTATTCACAGTTTCTTCGTTAAATGTACCCACTTGGGGCCTGGTCAGTATTCCCTTCCTTATGAGTTTTTCAAATATATCGTGAGCTTCATTCACGGGTATGTTACTTTCTGTGAAAGATTCCAATGTCACTGCCTGGCCAAAGATGCTCTGTATGCTGTTTGCTATAAGTTCATAAATGTGTGCCAGTGCCGCCTGCTGTTCCTTATAGGCATCAATCTGAAGTATGCTGTCCTTATTCTGCGCCTTTAAATTTTCCACCAGAGCTGCATTCAATTGGGCCATGGTGGAGTGACGATTGAGTAAGCTTTGTGTGAAGCGTAATTCCTTTTTAAATTCTTCCACTTTTCCATTTTTAATTAGGACAAATGCTTTATAGTAATGTGCTGCATCCGAGAAAGCGGGCTCCTTGCTTATAACTCGGTTGAAAAGTGTTATGGCCTCGTTCCTCAAATTCATCTTGTGAGCCAGGTGCAAGCCCAGTTTCACCGTCTGTGTGGGACTGTCGTACACCCATTCCTCCAGGGGTTTAGTTTTCAAATCCTTCATTTCATTGAGAAAAACCTGGAGACTTTTCTCCACCATTTGACGGCTCTCCTCCTCTATGCAGTTCTCTATGTCTTGGCTGTTGTTGTCTAACCAAAATGCCCATCTCTCCAGGCAAGCATCCATTAGTATGGCCCTCAGTTCGGGATCGGTGGTGCCCTCCGTTTGGTTGTCATTAAACCAAGCCTTCATGACGCCCCAACATTGCTTTAACTTATGCTTCCATTTGTCGTCAAATAAATGATTGACAATATACTTCAACTCTGCATAGATTTGTTGAAACTGCTGGAAACACTCCTCCTCCAGCCTTATGGGATTATCATAGTGTTGTTTGATCTCGGTCAGTCGTCTGATCTCCACTTGGTTTCGCTCGTTCCTCAAGCGGTAAATGTTTCTCATGTTGGGTTCAACGATGATCAGCTGAGCTGTACCCTTCTCGCCGCTCCGGGCCGTACGTCCGTAGGCCTGCTCCTCAATGCGCACATTACTGGGCAAGTAGCTGAGTATGACATGCAGACCACCTTTACGTCTGAGCTCATCACTGGGCTTGATGTCAGTGCCGCGTCCCGCCAAGTTGGTGGCAATGATGACTTGACCCGTGCCCAGGCTTTTGGTGCCCTTGACTATGTCAAATTCGTCAAACTCTCGGGTATACAAACGTACATGATCGCCCTTCATACCATGGTACAACATTTCGGCATCGCTCACGGAATCGGCTATAATCAACACCGAACGCAAAGACCTGACCATTTGCTGAGTCTCTTCACGTATACGCTGGGCCCATTCTTCTGAGTCTTTGCACACTATGGGCTGCAGTTCCTCCATTTGCTTGACCCTGGCCGTGGGCATTGTAAAGAAGTCCACCTGATGCATTTGCTTGAGTATATCTCGCTCCGTCTGGGAGCCCAGAGTGCCCGTCAGTCCATAGAGTCGCTTGTACAGCTTGAAGAAGGACACATTCGAGGTGAAGACCGCTTTGAGGCTTTGTAGAGTGATCTTGCAGTTGTGCTTCAGCTGCAGAAACTGATGCAAGCCCTCGTCCCACTGTGAGCTGGTCTGATCGGTGCCCGTATCCCGGTCTAGAATAATGATCTGTGGACTACGACTGGAGCTGGCCGCTCCTGTTCTATCGACATCGACCACATAGTCCACGTCCTTCTGCATACAGAAGGCAAAAAGGGCACTCTTTATCCAAGCATCCAAGTGCCTTTCCACAAACTCCCTGAGATAGTTGGGCAGATGTATGCGTCGGGGTCTCTCCAGGCAGCCTTGGATCAGATAAAGCAAGCGGTGTGTGTACACGGTCCATTCATTGGGCAGTATACGACTCACTTGAGACTCACTAATGGACTCCACTTGCAATTTTCCCGTTCGATCGATTATCTTTCCACTCACCAGACATTTCTTCAGGGTTCCAATTTGTGTCTGCGAAAGTTGCGGATCAATTTGAACCAAATCCTGCTCCGTAATCAAACCAAAGAGATCTTTCAAAACCGCTTCTCGTATTTCCAAATGATCGAAACGCTTCCCCTGTAATGCTATCCGGTTCATCCAGGACCAAATGAAAATGTACACCGACTCCAGCTTATCCATATTAGGCAGATCGTGCGACAAGTAGAGCATATTGTTACCCTTATCCAGCAGCATGCTGTCCACTTCATCCACTATGACATTCACCTCACCAAAACGACGCTTGCCCAGTATATTCTTGCCATAGAAATTGTCGAGCAGGTAATCCCTTTGGAAGTTGGACAGTTCGCCATAAACTACCTTACTGGACGCATAGGCCTGCTGGCGTGCATCCATTTCTTCGCTGCAATTGTGCGATACCTTGATCCCGAAATGTTCATAGATATCGCGGTTCAACTCGGCATCACGTTTGGCCAACACCGAAGAACTGGTCACAATATCCACTTGCTCGCCCTCAAGGGTTTTGATCAGTGAAGCTACCACCACAATGAGGGTCTTTCCCTCGCCGGTTGAGACCTGAGCCAGAGTGCTGCTTTTGTTGTCTAGCAACAGGAGAATGGTCAGCTTTTGGGTATCGCGTAGACCAAACTTTCTCTTCTGTTTAATGACATCATCGATTTGGTTCAGTTTCTGGGCAAGCTTGAAATGGGGTGGACTGGGCGGGGTCCTAAAAAAGGTTTTTTTTTCTTTTTGGGCATGCAGTATATGGGAAAGACTGGGCAGGAGATCTAAAATTTTCGGCGAATTGTTGGCATTTCTTTGTAGCATGAGAATCAGTTGCTCCAAGCTGCGATTCTGCGAGTCTGTGGCATATATTTGATGCATTAAACCTGCCCAGGTGGCCAGCCTAATTAAGGGATTTTTCAAATCTTGCAGTTGATCCTCAGTTAACAACCAACTCTGAGCAGAAATGTGTTTTAGCATGTCACCCAATTGTTGCATGTACATAACATCCTCACGGCAGTTCATTCTCTCTTTCAAGGCACTCAAAAGGCGTTGGGTAAAGTGGTGTCCGAAAACGTTTTCTATATTCAACACATAATAATTTAGTCGATGCAGTTCATCATCGTTGGCCCAATGTGCAATTTGGGTAAGCGTTTGTGTCCAATAGACGCCGCTTAAAACATACGGCCAGGTTGACAGCTCCAGTTGATCCAAACTTAATTCTTGTTCCGGTAGTTTACTCAATAAACAGAAAATGTGTTCCACGGTCTTTTGGGTGAGACCATCATGAGGTTCCACGGCCAGCTGTTGTCCAAAGCGTATGAGTATATCCCTGCCACCAATTTTATTCAAATAACCACGCAGCTGTTTCTTGTTAACCAATTGTTCTCCAAAGAACTCCTCCAGCTCGAGCAAAATAATTTCATCCAGCCAATTGGTTTGATCGAAAGCAGCAAAAATCCAAGCTAGAAATAATTCAGAGTCATTGTAATCATTATTGGCTGAGTACTTCAGGGTATAGTTGACAATGTAGTCCAATTCGGAGACCGTAACACGTATGGCATCGTGTGCAAAACGCTTTTCCATATAGTGTAAGATGCCCCTTTGGCCGGTGTAGAAATATTTGAGTTTGGACAAGCGATTGGTCATTTCATAATGGGAGGGAAAATTATCAGCTAGGCTCAAAACTGACTTGTCCTCGTCCAGGAATTCCAGTTCACCATACTCCTCCTGCAGTTGTGGAAAGATTCCTCTGTCCAAATACTGCCGAAATTGTGAACTGTTTTCATAGCCCCGTATGTCCATTATAATTTTCTGGTACTGTTGACTCTTAAACCGACGTTCGGCCATAAGTTTTAGTAGTTCTGGCTGTACCAACAAATGCTCAAATTTATGTGTCAAGTAAAGAACTTTTGTGGCTTTGGGATTCAGTTCATTTAGCAACTCATAGTCCTGATCATTCACTTCGTAATAGAGTTTAATGTTTATCTCATAGAGTTGGGCCAGCACTTCCAAGTAGACAGGTGATTCCCGGCCATTTGATTGGAGATATGCCAAAAAGCATTTAAACACATTTGAATTGCTGACAACATACTCATCAATGGCCTCGGGAAAGGACGGGGAAACCATTTGCTCGACGCTTCAAATGAAATTGATATAAATTGTAGAATTTTTTTTAGTTCGTTGTCAGCACAATCCGCTGCACCTGCTTCAAGAACAAACAGTCTGAGGGCAGATTTCAGACAGTTTTTAGCTTCAATTTGCTGACAAAACTTGATAATATTTTTACGTTGGGTTTCCGTATCCACAAGAAGATATTGTTTCAGTGTGCCTAATATACGATGTGAATGGGTTTCACTGATATTCTGCTGGGTCTTTGACAGAAAACGAGGTGAACTTAAATCTAAAGCAGGGCTTTCTTTTAAATCAGAATAAATGGGTAGTTTGTGGTTAACTTCCCTTAAGAGGGCCAGATGACATTGCTCTAAAAGGTCTTTTGTTGGCTTATTCTTCTCCAATTTAATTAGCAGCTTCATTAGGTCATCAATTGGAGTTTTCTGCTTTCCAGCATTCACAAATATCCTTCGTGGTGTTTTGTGGTGATTTTTACCTCCTGTAAATCGTGAGTGAGTTGTAATTTTCAGCTCAAAGTTTTGGCTCACTTCTGTTTCCTCATTGAGTACCACATCCTGCAGGGCAGCTTGTTGTATATTTTTGACTTCCTGACGTAGATTTTGCAAGTGATTTGTTGAATGTTTTTGTTGTATTTTCTTAAATTCAGCTTTGACTGTCTGCCCGGAAATGGCCTTTTGTCTTATGGCCTTGGATTGCTCCTGTCGTTCACTTCTCTGTCTGCTGCTACTCTGACGCTGTTCGTATTGGCTCATCTTGGCATGTTCCAGACGTGAACTTTTGATAGCTGCATATTTTTCCTTAAACTCGCTGTAAACCCGATCGCTGGAGTTTTTTTTATAGAGCTCGACTTCCAATGTGCTATTCTCATCCTCGCCATAATATTTGGTCCATCCTCCAAACACCAAGCCAGCAAAATCCATCCAGGCCACATCCCAACCATTTTTACCATATTTACCATAAAGACCTCCCAGTCCATTTTTGCCATCCTGACCGGGCAGATTGTTTAGTATGGGATTGCTATTGGTTTCGTTTTGTATTTGTAAATCCAAGTCGCCTGCATAACCACCCTGACCACCCAGACCGCACTGCCCTCCATTGCCGCCCTGACGGCCAAGTGCTCCTTTGTACAGCATTACAGATTGAGGAACGCTTGTTGTTGTTAAACCATTCTCCGTATGTGAAAAGATAATGCGATTGCCTTCACTTGTAGTACCTTCTACATATTTGTCCGACCTCTTCGATTGATAGCACACGCTTTTGGTTGAAAGATCGCAGTCTAAGACCTCATCTAGATGCCTTAACGCTTTACCCCTTTTATAGCCTATATTATAAGCTGTTGTAGGAAATCGTTCCTTGAATTCATAAAACTTCAGTGCCCTACCATCTTCTCCATGTCGTCCTTTACCACCTTCTTGTCCTTGGCTGCCGTTTCCACCATTTGAGGAGAGTGTTAACCAGTTGGCATCTCGAATTTCTTCAGCATAAATTGTTATATTTCCGCCACTTTCTCCGGCAAAGCCATCGGCTCCATCTTTGCCATGTCCCGTCGTCTCAGTTCCTGCATGTTCTGTATAGACATGATCATTATCTCGTCCCGAAACATCCCAAGTAATTCTTTTTCTTACGTCAATGACCTTTGCCATACAAACAATATTTTTGCCTTGCCAAGTTAAATCCGCATCGATATGAAAAATGCGTTCGGCCACAAATTGCACTTCTTCTATAAGCGGATTCTTTGCCAGTTTCACCTCAATATATTCTTTAAAATCGCTAAGCTTCAAGCTCATACCGCTTAGGCGCAGCATTGAACCTTCCTTTTTGATTTGGATGGGTCGTGTAAAGGGTTCCAGTTCGATTTGAATTATTTCTTTAAAATACAACTCCTTTTTAAGCGACAACTGCCTGGCGGCATCACATAAGGGAGGAAATGTTGTATGAGGCGGGTCAAATCTCAAATTCAAAATGTCTGATATTAATCTGCTAGAGCAAAGTTGTCCCCTACAAAAGTCACTCAACTGCGTGTTCTCCAATACATAGGCCAGGCAATACGTGTTACTCAAAAAGTCTATAAAGCGTTCCAAAAACTCCAGCTCCTGCCTGGCATTATCCATTCTGGCATGTATCTGCTGTAGGCATGTGTTCTTCAGTAAGATTGTAAAACTGCCCGCATCTTCCTTTCTCATCAGATCAATGTGTTTCATTAGCAATCTATAGTAGGGCAGATCTCCAAAGGGTTTGGGAATTTCATTCAGCGAGGAGACCTGATGCAAAGCAGACAAAATCTTAGCCATGCCATTGGATGTGTATTGCAAACGATTTGTGATAAAATTTCTTAACTCCTCCAGCACAAACTCCTTACTGTACTCCACATACTCGCCCTCAATGAACTGCTTGTCGATTACCGTTGTTATTTTTACGCCAGATTCCATTTCTATGATGGTTTTGATGTTTGCCAGAGACGATTGCGATTCATCAAGCTCCAACTTAATGATTTGTCTCAGTTTCGCTTTGTTCCCATCGTTCTCCATGATTTTGCCTTAAAAAAATTATTCAAATAGCTTAAATGGATCTGAGTTTTATAAAGGGCTGCATGTTTGCACTCAAAACAATTCAGAAAACCTAAGATTTGACTCTCAATTCAATAAGCTTCGAGGAATGATCGGTAAGCAACAAGAATAGCTGAAATTCCGAAAATCGAAGTTGTAAGCCTGGCGAAGCCAAATAACCCCTGAGGTCGGAAAGGGACAGTTTTGGAGGTTTCGCAAAATTATGAAATTGTTGAGACTAAGTTTTGAGGCTTATTTTTGATATGCCATGTTTCTGGTGCATGGCCGGGTGTGGCCCAGCAGTTTTCTAACTGAAACCCATTTTTCGACCGATGGTTCCTAAGGCAACTATATGATATAGTCATCCGACTTTGAACAAACTTTGCTTATATGTGCAAAAGCATAGAGTATAGTATAGGCCGGGTTTGGGGACACTAACATTTAGGGTATTCACTTCACACTTGGGGAAAAGTGTAAGCATTTCCAACAACAATTTACTCTGAACAAAAGTCGGGCACTTGTGCCTAAACAGTGTGCACATATTTTGTTTTGAATAATTGATATAATTCGCTTGCTTTCCATTCCAGAAGAATATTTTTAATGCTTTTAGTTGGCATTTTTTATTTATCAGGGGTGCCACAGAATTCACTTTCGCTCTAAATTCGCTCGAATTTGATTTCGCCCTGCCACAGAGCATGTTTTCGAGTGATTTGCAAATCGCGCACTCTTGAGTCGGCGATTTGCTTAAAAAAGCCCTTAAAATGCATTTTAATAAAAATAAGGCTTATTGATTCTTAAAGGGTGTTTAATTTGTAAATAATCTACATCAAAAAAATTAAGCTTTTAGCATGTTAAGTTCATTAAATAAGCATTTTACTAAATCGCTAGTAAAATCGCTAGTCAATTCGCTAGTGAAATGAGTCATTCACTGCAACTCACCAAATCGCTAGTATTTCAGTGATGACACATTTAAATCTTTGAATTTCGAAGTTAATCGAACTTCGTTTTAAAGTTAATACAATATCGATTTTTGTGTTAAAACAAAGATAAAAAAAGGTGTGAGTGTAGCTAGCACTCACGAGTCTTTGATGTGAAACATGATGCTTAGTCTAAGAGCTTATTTTCAAATCACAAGCTCTATCAATGGTATATAAATCAGCAAGGGCACTCTTTCGAAAGAAGAAAATTAACGGGGAGTAGAAATCCAGAAAATCCAGATCCCACCCAGATCCAACCAAGCTTGATCCCATTTACATCCCGACTAGATCCCACTCAGATTCTACGCTGATCCCACGTAGATACCGCCCAGATCCTACCCAGATCTCACCCAGATCCCTTCCAGATCCCACCCAGATTCCTTCCAGATACCACCCAGATCCCACCTAGATCCCGCCGACATAGCACACAGATCCCGTCCAGATCCCGACAAGATCCCACCCAGATCACTTCCAGATCCCACCCAGATCGCACCTAGATCCCGCCCAGATCCCTTCCAAATCCCACCCAGATCACATGCAGATCCCGCCCAGATCCCTTCCAGATCCCATACAGATCTCGCCCAGATCTCTTCCAGATCCCACTCAGATATCCACCCAGATCCCACCTAGATCCCGCCGACATACCACACAGATCCCGTCCAGATCCCGACAAGATCCCACCGAGATTACTTCCAGATGCCACCCAGATCGCACCCAGCTCCCGCCCAGATCCCTCCTAGATCCCTTCCAAATCCCACCCAGATCCCTTCCAGATCCCATCCAGATCCCGCCCAAAACCCTTCCAGATCCCACCCAGATCCCGCCCAGATCTCAACCAGATCTCAACCAGATCTCCCAGATCCCACCCAGATCCTACCCAGATCCCATCCAGATCCCATCCCAGATCCAGATCCCATCCCAACCAGATCCCTTCCAGATCCCGCCCTGATCCCTTCCAAATCCCACCCAGATCCCTTCCAGATCCCACCCAGATCCCGCCCTGATCCCGCCCAGATCCCATCCAGATTCCACTCAGAGCCCAACCAGATCCCACCCAGATCCCAGCCAAATTCTAACCAGATCCCAGCCACAAATACCAACAGATCGCACCCAGATCTTTCCCAGAACTCCCCCAGTTGCACCTTTTCAGCATCTATCCTACCTCTTCACTTCCCCCATCTGCCAGTTCTCTTATGGCTGTGTGTGTTTGCCGAAAACTCCACAAAACAACAACACAAAATATGAATGACGTCAGTGTCACGTGACGCTCAAATCAAATTTTACTCCAACCGTCTTGTGTGTGTGTGCCGAGCCACTGCACAAAGCAAACACAGCAACATAATATGGTTGGCGTCAGCGTCACGTGACACTGAAATCAAATTTTACTCCTACTAAAATCGTCCGTACCGAAATTAAAGATGTTTCACATCAAAAAATTAGATTAACTAGCAATAATTTTTCCGTTGATCTTTTGCTTAATTATTGTGCAATTTGTTAATCGATTGCTGCCAATCTGAGTTGAATATAGTGGCAACGCCGGCGCCAAAGTAATGACGAGAAGCCGCTCAAATGTTGGCAAATTTTATTATTTTTCCGAAATTGTTATTATTACTATGTTATGTTACTATTATAATTATAATTAAAATTAATTATAAGGGGGAAAGCATCGAACAGATGTTCAGAGCGAAATTTGCTTGGCTTTTATGAAGGAGCGTCAAGACTTGGCCCTCAATGTCACAATGGGCGACAGGGAAGTTGCGACTGCAGCCTGGAAAGAACTGACTTTAAGTCTGGCCAACCTTTCCTCCAATTGCTTGAATTGAATAATGCGTGGGCCGGCCGTGTTATTTTCGAGCACAGCATCATTACCCTTATGATTTTACCTACGTAAATCGTCTGACTTGGAAAGACGGTCCGATGCGGATCAAAGACGGGTGCACTCCTAGCGTCTCCTTACGGATTTGTTTCTTCCCTTAATCGTCGATTGCCATCTGTCGTGCGAGAGACATATATTTAATTAAAGCAAATCTCTTGCCTTCATATAAGTTCGCCGTTCTCTCGTATCCGTACAGCAGCTAGAGTTGCAAGGTATCATTTTTTTTTGGCGGGCGGGAAATTTGAATTTTTTGTGTGGGAAATATCAAATATTTAACTTAGTTAAAGAAAATTAAGTTTGTTTTGTTTAAAAGAGAGCAAACCAAATAGCTTGCATTTCAAAATATTAATAAAAACCGCATTTAAGATCTTAATCTAATTTCTATGCAGTCAAGTTCGAAAGGGTTTGTGAACTAGCTTAAAAAATGAAATCGCTCGAAGTTCTGTGGCATGGCGAAAATATTCGAGCGATTTGGCAAATCGCTAGAAGCCAAATCGCTAGTGAATTCTGTGGCACCTCTGTATATAATTTTTTTCTCACCAAATCTCAAAAACATAGCAGGCGGAATGTCAAACGTAATTGTGCGCAAATTTTGTGCACAGAGGGCTGCTCACAATATTAGTCAGGCAAACCTGCCCTGTGCTGCCTATGTGCTCAACAAATTGAACACCCTAATTGAAAACAAAAAAGTTATTCTCTCCAAGACCCATTTTCCCTCCGATGCTTGCTATGGCAGCTATAAGATATTGGCCAAATTATGCAAACTGTTGGAAAGCATGCAGAATTAGTATTGCCCGAGTTTGGGGCATTGAAAACGAAAAACTTTTCCTCACAAAGACCCATTTTTCGACCGATGCTTTCTATGGCAGCTAAATTACAATATATAGCAGAGCGGGCAAACAAACGAAACGTTTAACGAACCGTTCGCGAAAGCTAAGAAACTATTCAAATGTTTTGTAGCTGTTACTATAGTCAGGGAAAACGAAACCACTAACTTTATATTGCCGAAGAGCGCAAACGAAACGATTGGAATATTGTTCTCCCGAAAACTGGACTGCCTTGGAACGTTTCGGAACGAAACGTATACTAAGAAATCGTTTGCGGAATGATCGGCTTTTAGTTCTACTTCAGCTGCTGCATTGAAGAAATAAAATAAAAGCAAACGAAAACAACAAAGCTGAGAGAAAAAAAGAAGTAAGCAACAGAAAAAAAACCAACTAAGTGTAAACAAATTGAGCAGCAAACGTTTCCGAACGATTCGCGCTCGTTGCATATCGTTCCGATTCCCTTTGTCCGCAAATCAAGATGAGCGCATTTCGCTTTACGTTTAGTTTGCTCTCACGAACGCAAACTGAACAGAACTCATTTTTTTTACAGTTGCATTTTCTCGGGTTTTGTTAGTATTTCGCTCTGTGCAAAGAAAGAAACGAAACGATTCAGAAACGTTTCGTTTCGTTTGTTTGCCCGCTCTGATATATAGTCATCCGATTTTGACCAAAACTTGCAAATCTGTGTGAAAATATATAATATTAATGATTGTTGAGTTTGAAGACGTTAGCATTAAAAACAAAAAAGTTTTTTCACTAAGACTCATTTATCGACCAATAGTTCCTATGACAGCTATAAGATATAGTCATCCGATCCGGTCGGTTCTGACATATTAGCAGCGTGCAGTAAAGAGAAGACTCTGTATAAAGCTTCAGCTCGATAGCTTCAAAACTGAGACACTAGTTTGAGCAGAAAGATACAGACGGACAGACAGACGGACGGACAAAGTTCAATTGACTCAGCTCGTCCCCCTGATCAAGAATATATATAGTTTATAGGATTGGAAATTAATATATATATTTCTGAAACTCATAACGGCTGTTAGTTTCGGTGCATTCATGCAGCCCTCGACTGAATATATAGAATGTCAAACTTACCTTTTTTATATTTCCACAACGAAAAGCTGAGTACAACACAAGCGAATTGAGTTCCTATTTGGTGATCTTTTCAACAATCAACGCTGGGCTATCTGTAAATGGAAATTTTGCTACAATTAGACAGAAGACAATCATAACTACATTCATCTGGTATACTTAACCGATGATACTTTTCTTTCAGAAACATTCTAAAATATTTTGGATACCGCTATAAAAGATTTTAATATAACGATTTAAATCAGCGGAGGAAGAACTTTCCACATTTGAAGCAGGACTGCGAACCGCATGGGCAGAGCTCCGATTCGCGGGTTCGAACCTAAATTTACCAATGGCCTATGACGTTAGCAACGTTAAGCATAAATTACCAAAAATCACACAAAATCATCTACAATCACCATCAAATCTTTAATATACTGGAACTTGTTGCCTAGTGCTATCGATAACATATTAATAACTATTCAATAGAAATTGTTTTCATGGCGATTTTCGCGATCAGCGGGCCAATTGACCTTAGAAAAATAGAGGAAAGCTATCTTCGGCTCGACCGAGCATGATATATGACTGCCAGTTTTTTATATGGCACTACGATATATTCATCCGATTTTCATCAAACTCTCCAAAATTGTGTTGAGACAGATATTATTCATAACTGGAACGTACAAAGACTACAAACCGAGTTTTAAGCCAATCGGATGAAAAATAGTTTTTTTCATGCTATCTCTTTCCGTTTAGGCTGTGCGATGATTGCCAATCAGTCAGTCAGTGAATCAGTCAGTCAGTCAGGACACTCTCTTTTTAAATTTATAGAGATTAGGTTTGAAAGGTCCCAAAGAACTGCATTTTGCAAAAATAATCATTAAAATATATCAATATACCAAATACTCCAGCTGTGTCAATTTTAACAAGCAAATTTGCGTACAAGGGTATAAAAAACAAAAGTTATTTTTAACGCAAATAAGCATGCAATGAATTTTGGCCGTCCAGAGGCTGTCTTGGGCACTAGAGGGTTAATAGAGGGGTATACCAAATCGTTTACATTTCTTCAAGATTAGCATTACTTATGCACACACACAATATTAACTTTATATATAATATGCGCACTCAATACTCAACTGATTTGCACACACTTATCAATAAGTTTATGACACTGACGGAGATCCAACTGCTCGCACACGCGTTGAAACACCAACTGTGGCTGCCTGGTAAAACGAATTCGTTGTTGGCTCTCCACAGAACTTTTTATTCTTCATTAGTCATCACACACACATATTTAATTGTTTTGCTTTTCGAAAAGTGTTCTTTCCCCGATTTGAGACACGAGAACTCAAGCAAGTAAATAAGACCAAACAAAGAAAAAAAAAACATGAGCCGGCCGGCAAAAGCTCCAAAGAAACTGAAACGTTTGCCATTCCGATTAGAATACTTTGTTTGCTCTCAGAAGAGATAACAATAAACTCAAATCGGTTAGCTGAGCATACTTTTAGGCTATTAAGTTTTCAATATTTTGCTACCAAAAATAAATGTCTTATCAGCAGCTGGAACTTTACATTTGCCAAGCCTTTATACTTTATACCAGGGACGGTAACAGTTATATCTTTTATTCTAAAAGTCCGCAAATAATAGTTATTTTAAGAGTTTTATTTTAAAAGTTTTTTGGATAACAGTTATTGAGGACTTTTATTTTTTTCCTCAGCAAATAATAGTTATTAAAAACTTTTAAAATAATACTCCAAAATAACTGTTATTAAAAGACTTTTAAAATAAAAGTCATTTCATAACAGTTATTTTAAAGACTTATATTTAAAAGTCTCAAAAAACAGTTATCGAACTTTAAAAGACTTTTAGACTTTAAAAGTCTCAAAATAACTCTTATCGAAAAACTTTTATTTAAAAGTCTCAAAATAACTCTTATCGAAAGACTTTTATTATAAAACTCAGTCAGAGACTTTTATTTAAAAATCAAATAATAAAAGTCTTTTTCTAAGAAATATTATATACTACTTCTACGACTACATTTGCGCAGACCGCTAGAAACTTCAGCATGAAATATCAATGAAAGTAACATTCATTATGTCGTCTCTATGTTATGCCAATTGAAGAGGCGTAGACCAAAAACCGCTAAATGTGCCAAATTTTCATTTGAATATTTACTAAAGCGCAGGCGTTGGTAAATAAGAGTCGTAGATTAAACAGTCAAAAATATAGCGAAATTTGCAAATTACGGGACAAAAAAAAAGCGAAATTTCTAATCTTCTCATTGGAAATGAGAATTTTCGAAATTTCGAAAATTCTTATTTGAGTTTGTAAATGTAAAATTGGCTATACAGCTCCAAAGTGGCCAAGCCAAGCTTCTCTCAATCTCTGGGCGTGTATGCTTTTTAAATTTTTCGCACAAGAGAAAGGGACCTACAGCTTATCGCCGAATCCGAACGGGTAAGCCGGCGGGTAAATATTTACCACTACCGCCATCCAACAAGTCTTCAGAATAATCTTAGGTCATAAGAAAAATTGCCAAATTTCGCATCTGAAATGTCCACACTGCAAACAGCCCGTAATCTGTGATTCCCAGCTGATTCAAACTTTAATATAAACTCTCTGATATCGGTAAACACATTCTTAGGACCTGAGCGACGCACAGTGGAAAAAATTCTGTAACTTTTGAACTGCTGCAAATTTTGTGTGCGGTAAATTTATGTTTCACAGAAACTAATGTGGTATGTCGATAGCCGCCGTCAAATTATCGACTCGGTGCGATACATTTATATCTGGCTAATGAAATTGTCCAACTGCTTAACATTTATACAAAAAGCCGCTCTCGGCTCGTGAGCCCCAGCTCTCTGTTCTTCGCTGGGATCCACAGACTGTGTGGTTCTCGAGTTATTCTAACCTATTTACTATATACGGATCTCCATGGTAATAAGACCGATAATTACTTAAGAAACTGCTTTTCAAGTCCACAAATGACCACACATAATAACATTGCCATGAATTTGACAATACTGAACCGCGATAAATACCATGGAAGACCAATGCTAAAGAATATAGTCAAGATCATAAGAATCGTTTAAAACCACTTTCCGTTCCTGACAAATCATTCAATCGCGGAAAAATACCGAAGAGGATCAAAAATGGTAACAATTCCAAACAAATTGTACTCCCTTTCAAGTGAAAAATGCTAGGGTCAATGCATAAGAGCCATTCGCAGCTAATGGTTCTCCATGGTAATAAGAACGCTAATTACTTAAGAAACTGCTTTCCAATACCACAAATTATAATAACATAGTCATGATTATGAGGACCAATAAGAATATAGTCAAGATCACAAGGAACATTTCAAACCACTTTCCGTTACTGACAAATCATTCAATCGCTGAAAAACACCGAAGAGGATCAAAAATAGTAACAATGCCCTCCCTAAAAATCATATTAATTCTTGACCAGCGCACTGTGGGCCAGGATTCTCATTTTTTGGCCAAAACTCTGGCATTTTTACACCAGCCTAGCTAGGAAGCTGAAATTTTCGACGAAATGATCTTAAAAGATTGAACTTAACGCACATAATTTTTAAAGCAACAAAAAAAATTTATACGATATAGATAATCTAAATCAAAGTCGAAAAATATTTCAACTTTTTCGTTTTTTTATTATAGAAAAAACCAGGGATCGTAAATAAGAGTTATGAGTTTGAAAAAAATCGAACCTGATTTTTCTTTCTGAAATTTTCTACATTAATGGGAAAATCTTAGATATACTAATTCAGGATGCAGTATCCTGTTAACAAGATAAATTTTTATTTTTAATTTTTATAAAAGAATTAAAAATTAACTCTTATTTTTCGATCAAAATAAAAAAATCATAAAATAAAAGTTATTTTTCAATTTTTATTTAAAAATCATAAAATAAAAGTTATTATTCAATTTTTATTTAAAAATCATAATATAAAAGTTATTTTTCAATTTTTATTTAAAAATTTAAAAATAAAGGTTTTTTTCAATTTTTATAAAAATTAAAAAATTAAGAGTTATTTGTCAATTTTTATTAAAAACTCTAAAAATAAAAGTTGTTTTTCAATTTTTATAAAAAATCAAAAATTAAGAGTTATTTGTCAATTTTTATTATAAAAATTGAAAATAAAAATTGAATGTAAATATCTTAAGAACCGCGTAGTGTATTGCCAAAATTTAAAAACATTCATGATGTACAGCTCAATACCTATCATTTGATACATCACATGTCCTGAAAGGACCAACATTAAGGATCCTTAAGGTATGAATTCATGGGAGTAAAAAAGTAACAAGCAAGGAACCTCGTGATGTAAATCGAAAAGTAACACATATATATATATATATAAGGGTACAGCCAAGGGAGTAATGGAGACACCAATCCGCCCCCTTAAACTCCTCTCTCTATCAAGATGTAATAATATATTTTTGAAATCCGTCAGAATTATTAGCAGCTAACCGAACCTCTAATTGCAACTGATTGACCGAACATTGACCAACATAGCAAAACAGTTCGGTTCAGACTTATCCCCAAGAGACACCAATTATAGACCGAAATGATTCTTAGCGGTACAGATAGCTTTTGAGGTTAAGCTGCCAAACATTTTACATCCTGCAATTGCCCTCAGATCTCTTAATATACAGGGTTTGTCGGGAAAGTAATAGCACTATGTCGATTTAAAAAAAATTATTGAGCCAATCGTTACAATTCTTTAAAAACTTTCAAAATAGGCTTATTCTGTGTCGATGCAGCGCTGCCAGCGCGATTTCCAAGCATCAAAGGCGTCACGGAAGGCATTTTCTGGGATAGCCTTGAGAGTCGCGGTGCATGCTGCTTGGATTCCCACTTTCGCCTCAAAATGATTGCCTTTTACGCCTTTTCAGGCGAGGAAACAAAAAAAAAGATCGGGGGGCCACATGCCGGCCTTGGTCAGTTAGCTGTTCACAAGAAGTCACTTTTCAAGTTCTCTTTTGGGACCATCTTTAATGTCATGTCACAGATTTTGGTAATTTTAACATCTGGGCAATTAAACGAATACTTAGTCGACGGTCTACGTTCAAAACTTTGCGCACACGCGTCACATTGTCGGTATTTGTCGAAGTCGAAGGTCTTCCAGCTAAGTCTTCATCGGCGACCGCTTCCCTTCTCTCCAAAAAGGCCTGGTGCCACCGAAACACACCACTTCTTGCTAAAGCAACATCTGGCTAAGCCTGCTTGATCATATCAGACGTCTCTGTCGCAGATATGTGCTTTTTACCTTAATCCAACTATAGACAATATGCAAAACCAGCATATCTGACTTCAAAATTTGGTACAATTATATTTAAAAGGATTTTAAAGCTGTCTAACTATCGAAGGATGTCATTTCGAAAGTGTACGAAAAGTCACACTTTCGCAGGCCTTTATAAAATAAATAGTAATTTAAGAGTGAAACCATGTAATGAATTGAACCAAAGATTTATTGATATTATAGATGACGCATGTGAAACAAAAAACGATTGTTTTTGGGAGCTGACATTGGATGCTAATTTGTGCTTCTCGCTGCCTGTACGAGGAAACATATATTGAAATTTAGCTATACGTTTTCTAAATTAGCTATTCGACTTAGAGCAAAAGTTAATAGATATTATAGATGACACATGTGACGCAAAGAACGATTCTTCTTGGGAGCTGACATTGGATCCCAAAAAAAAGTTTGTATGAGATGCGGTATCTACAATATATATGAAGTGTCTTTGATTACACTGCTCGACAAAATGAGAGTCGATTTTCCCCCAATGGACCAAACCAACTTTTTCTAAAGTAAATTGACCCGCTGATCACGAAAATCACCATATAAAAAAAATTCTATCGACGCGTTATCGAGATATTATCGATAAACGGTTTTTTCAATTTTTCCAAAAGTTGCCTCCACTTAAACTCTCATAACTTTTTTGTTTTTCAATCGGTTTGAATGCTCTAAGCTAATTTTAAAAGAAAACACTTGGCCAAACAGTTTGTTCTCTGACAAAAATGAGCTGGGATCTGTGCTGTCGGAGCTATGGGCTCAAATAAAGAAAAAAAATTATTTTATTTTGCTTAATTTCAAAATTTACGAAATTAAAACGCTTGTAGATTCATAACTATCCAAAATTGTTATGTTTTTTTAATTGGACAGTAAAAAAAAAATTTTCAATTTACTTTAAAATAAGACAAAAATATGTAAAATGTTGCTATGGTATTCCCCTTAAAGGATTTCAAGAGAAAAATCACATAAAATTTTTTTTTTAAACTTTAGAGATTTAATCCGAATCTCATCCCATATATTGGCTGTATATTTAAAATTTTTGGTTTTTGGGGCGAGAGCGCGTCCACTAAATGTAGTCCGATCGCAGCCAAACTTTTTATTATATCAATGGGGACCAAAACGATAGTTTTTCCGCCCGGGCAAAAGCAAAAATCAGAATCTCATATGTATTAAAAATTCTTCGAAAAAAAAAAAAAAAAGTGTGAGTGTCGCTTGCACTCACGAGTCTTTGATGTGAAACATTATGTTTAGTTTAACAGCTTACTTTCAAATCACAAGCTCTCTCAATGGTATGGCATGGGCACTTTCTCGAAAGAAGAAAATTAACGGGGAGTAGAAATCCAGAAAATCCAGAAATCCAGATCCCACAAAGATCCAACCAAGCTAAATCCCGTATAGATCCCAACCAGATCCCACTCAGATCCTACGCTGATCCCACGTAAATACCGCCTACCCAGATCCTACCCAGATCCCTCCCAGATCCCACCCAGATCCCAACCAAATCCGTTCCAGATCCCACACAGATACCTTCCAGATCTCTTCCAGATCTCACCATGATCCCACCCAGATCCCGCCCAAATCCCACCCATGCTCCACCCAGATCCCATCTAGATTTCACCCAGATCGCAACCAGATCTCACCCAGATCCCTTCCAGATCCCATCCAGATCCCTCCCAGATCCCACCCAGATTCCATCCAGATACTGCCCAGATCCCTCCCAGATGCCACCCGGGTCCCACCCACATCCCAACCAGATCTCACCAACATCCCACTCAGATCCCACCCAGGTCCCACCAAGATCGCAACCAGATCTCACCCAAATCCCGCCCAGATCCCATCCAGATTCCACCCAGATCCCACCCAGATCCGTTCCAGATCCCATCAAGATCCCACCAACATCCCACTCAGATCCCACCAAGGTCCCACCCAGATCCCATCCAGATTCCACCCAGATCGCAACCAGATCCCACCCAGATCCCTTCCAGATCCCACCCAGGTCCCACCCAGATCGCAACCAGATCCCACCCAGTTCTCTTCCAGATCCCACCATGATCCCATCCCGATTCCACCCAGATTCCGACCAGATCCCACCCAGATCCCTTCCAGATCCCACCCAGATCGCACAGAGATCCCGCCCAGATCGCACCCAGATCCTGACCAGATCCCACCCAGATCCCATCCAAATCCCGCTCAGATCCCACCCAGATCTTTCCCAGAACCCAACCAGTTGCCCCTCTTCAGCATCTTTCCTACCTCTTCGCTTCCCCCCTGTGCCAATCCTCTTGTGTGTGTGTGTGTGGTTGCCGGTAAACTCAACAACACAACAATACAAAATATGAATGACGTCAGTGTCACGTGACGCTCAAATCAAATTTTACTCCTACTAAAATCGTCCGTACCGAAATTAAAGATGTTTCACATCAAAAATTTTTGAAAAATTGACCCTTTTGATATAATTCTGGCCAAGTTTACGCTCAAAATAAGACACATTTATATTTAAAATGTTGCTATGATATTCCCCTAAACGGATATGAAAAGAATTAACAAATAAAATTTTTTTTCAAATTTTTAGAGATTAAATTCGAAACTCATCCCCCTCATTTTCCATACATTTAAAATTTTCGATTTTGAGGGCGAGCGCGCGTCCACTAAATGAAGTCCGATCGCTGCCAAACTTTTTTTAATACCTATTGGGACCAAAACGACACTTTTTCCGCCCGGTATTTTGAAATCACAAAAAAAAAATTAATATAAGGGCCAGTCTAATAAGCATGCAATGAATTTTGGACGTCCAGAGTACAGCCTCTGGGCACTAGAGGGTTAATCAAGTGGTGTACGTGACTACACCAAATCGTTTACATTTCTTCAAGATTATCATTACGTATGCACACTAGAGCGGTCCCCATGTAGTACATATATGAAATTTTGAAGGTCATAAATAAAGGTAATAAAAACGAAAGATAAGAAAGTCCAGTTTTAACTAAAGTTTTTGTAAATTACTCATATGTAGTGTTGCCTATTATCATATGGTTTTTTTCGTTTATAAATAGTCGGCGATGCTTTTATTTATAAACTATTCAAATTTGTAAATATTTTATTTCCACAAATGTAGATCCCTTTTTGAATTTCAAACAATGGCAGCAATTGAAATGAACTAATAACTTCGTTTGTAAAAATTTGTATTTGGTGAACGTGTCGTATGATTAATATTTTATAAAACTTTGAGACCCTGTCGCGCCCATTTAAAATTAAAATACAATTTTTTGATTTTCACAATTATTAATTATACAACAAATATTAGCTTTGGAAATCCAGAGACCTCCTTTTTTCCATTTTGCCGGTTTGGGGACCGCTCTAATGCACACACACAGTATCAACTTTATATATAATATTCGCACCCAATACTCAACTGATTTGCACACACTTATCAATAAATTTATGACGACTGCAACTGCTCGCACACGCGTTGAAACACCAACTGTGGCTGCCTGGTAAAACGAATTCGTTGTTGGCTCTCCACAGAGCTTTTTATTCTTCATTAGTCATAACACACACATATTTAATTGTTTTGCTTTTCGAAAAGTGTTCTTTCCCCGATTTGAGACACGAGAACTAAAGCAAGCAAATACGACCATACAATAAAAAAAACAAGAGCCGGCCGGCAAAAGCTCCAAAGAAACTGAAACGTTTGCCATTCCGATTACAATACTTTGTTTGCTCTCAGAAGAGATAACAATAAACTCAAATCGGTTAGCTGAGCATACTTTTAGGCTATTAAGTTTTCAATATTTTGCTACCAAAAATAAATGTCTTATCAGCAGCTGGAACTTTACATTTGCCCAGCCTTTATACTTTATACTAGAGCTGGAGAAACATCGATGGTAACATCGATGCATCGATGTTTTTATCTATACTGCAGACATCGATGATTTTTTTTCACAATCGATGTTTTTGCGACTCTACATGTACAACACACGGCCACACTATTTTCTAATCAAATTTACTTGGCGTCCTCAAGAAATGGAAGGTAACCAATTTGCGGTTGTTAGATACTTTTGATATTGAATATTGGATTTGGATAATGGGAGCATTTTAAAAATTGAGCGATTCACAAGATACTGTATGCAACTATCCAAAAAAATAAAATTGGACCAAATGCCACAATCAAAAAAGCCTGCGATTTATTTAAACTCACAAATTTTCCATGATTTGAACACACAAAATCCTTTTTAGTTCATTAAATCTTTCGAATTCCGTGCCTTTACGACGTGATTTCCAAATGTAAGCGAATTTTGAGTTTTTAAATCAAGAACTGTGACCAAAGAAAAGCTGAAACAAACTACAAATAATTTTGATGGCATTATTTGAGAAGTTGCCATTCGGTGGACTAGTTTATATTTAATGATAAAGCGAATAGACCATTGATCCACTGTTTTACTCCAAATACTAAGCAACTCCAAAATCCCCCAATTATAAACTTTACAAGGAACGTCAATACTCCTTACCCTTACATTCAGTAAAGCTGGACTTGCCTTGCAAGACGCAGGCTCTTAAAGCAAAAGAATTTGGAGTAAAATTTGAACAATTTTAAAAAGACTGAAATAGAAATATTTGATCTAGAGCCCTAGAAGGTACATTGGGTTTATATTTTATCAAATTTGTTTATTTATTTCTAATTTAAACTTAAGCAAGAAAGTGCTTTGAAAAGGTATTCACCAAATTTGAAATAAACATCGATGTTTCTTCGATAAACATCGATGTACGTAGACATCGATGTTTCTCCAGCTCTACTTGAAAAGTGTATTATAATTTTGCCCAGAAGTTTGCAACGCATAGAAGGAATCATCTCCGACCACATAAAGTATATATATTCTTGATCAGCATGACGAGCTGAGTCGATTAAGCTTTGTCCGTCCGTCTGTCCGTCCGCCGTCTGTCCGTCTGTCTGTTTCTACGCGAACTAGTCCCTCAGTTTTGGAGCTATCGAGCTGAAACTTTGCACAGAGTCTTCTTTTTACTGCACGCTGCTAATATGTCGGAACCGACCGGATCGGATGACTACTTCTTGTAGCTGCCATACAAATGTTCGTTCGGAAAATGGGTTTTAGTAAGAAAAACTGGTTTGTTCTCAATATTACTGCTCTCAAACACGGTCATGGGTAATATGTATTCCTTTTAAGCTGACCTGCGAAGTTTGGTCGAAGTCGCTAACCGTTGAGACAAGCTATTTCAAGTGTATTAAAACTTCGGTACAGACGAAGTTAGCTTTGCCTTTCTCGTCTATTTATTTTTATGAGAATTTAAAATATAACTTTCAACTTTTCTAGAGCCTAAGAACGTTAAGCCCGTATTATGCTTAAAATACGTAACCATAAAATCACAGAATGGTTCAATAACTCTTTGTTTGGTAAAAAAAAAGAGCAAATGATTATGGTCGATTTCGATGAATTATTAAATGGCAATTTAATAAAGGGAGCCAAAAATTTATATTGGAGAAAAGCAGGGACCGCAACTGTAACTGGGGTTGTGCAAGAGCTTCTTTAAGACGTCTCACTCTGTGCAGTTGTGACGCCTTAGCAGCTGGGATGTAAGGCAGACATAGTATAAGGAAGGCTATCCTTAATTTCCAAGACCAGACATAGACATAGATAGAAAATTTGTATACCCTTGTATACTCGTAGAGTAAAGAGGGTATACTAAAGTCGTGCAAATGTACATATGTAACAGGCAGAAGGAATCATTTCCGACCATATAAAGTATATATATTCTTGATCAGCATCAAACAACAGATTCGATATAGACTTGTCCGTCTGTCTGTATTTTTTTTTTTTATTTTTTTTAATTGTAGCTTCGTCTAAAAGAATAGCTACAAATAATAGATTAAGAGATGAAAATAAGGGTTTTAAAAATTAGAGATAAACGCCTCCATCCTGGGGTAGTTTTCTAACGACCCCTCGCATAATGATCGGAAGGAATTTAAAAAAAATATAGCTATAATAAAGACCAAAGCCTTCTAAGGAACTAAAGAACCTTGATCCACAGAATCGTTAAAAATAAAAAAAGCCTCAAATAGTTTCGGTTTTCTAAGATTAGTTAGATACTAGCGTCTATATTACTTTATAAGTTTGTTTAAAACATTATATAATAGTTCTCTATGCACGTAAGTCTAAAATAAGGAAATAAGGAGGAAGTCCAACTGTGGGTCCCACATTAGAGCAAAAAAAGAACTCTACAATTCTGTTTACAGGTAAGACTGGGGTTCCAAATACACGACCAAACTCAAAATGGGTCTCACAGGGATATAAAAAGAGCTTGGTCGTTGATCTTGAACTCCTTAGACCAACGTTTAATAAAACCTAGGCCATAGGTTACAAAGTCAATAGTGCCAAAAGTTATGGTCTAGGTAATACCCAGATCATGGAAAGTAACAGTTATAGAATTCATAATGTCTAGGGTTCTAGTAAAACGTTAATTACTTTGTCTTTGTTTAAATGAAAATTTGAGCACGTTATGTTATCAAAGCATCTTATTTGGTCTTTTTGTCATCTTATTACGTTTTTAGCATTTAATACACATGACCCGGGAACCAGGGTCACAAATACCGTGAGGTACTTTATAACAGTCTACTTATTTATCATTGCCGGATCCAACGTCAAAGACACTTCGAGCTTAAATCGTATAACATTTCCACTAGTGAAACACACAGAAATTATTTGTAGTTGATCTGTTTTTACGAATCTGTTAAGATTTTGCGTAACGAATCAAACACCCCCTTAGATTTTGACGGTCAACTCTAGAGATGCAATAAGAGTCACAGACAGATTTAATTGAGTTGTTATCATCATTAGTCACAGACTTAGTAAGTTAGTTACTTATTCCTTACGTTGTATTTACTACTTAGTTTTTTAACATTTCTTGTTAGGCTCTTCCCGATCGTCTATTTTTTACTAAGTTTAAAGATATTGATCGGCCGAATATTTAATATGCATGTAGAGGTGTATATCTTTATCATCTACAAAAATTTACGACAACACTATAGGGCGATTACTTTGCGTCTTTTACCGTACTACCTACGTCTTCTAACTCAAAAACACACACGTTGACATCAGAAGCGGAGCAAATGCTTCACCTTTTTATCGTGCAACCGCAGAACAAGTTTGTTTCACAAAATCAGGTTGAGCAAAGACTTATCACCAGCATCATCCTTATCGCCCGTCGACATCATTCCATGTCGGCATGAGAGAACCAAGCCGGGGGGGAAGGGGGGGCGAGGAGGGGGAAAAAAAAAATAAAAATATACCTTCCCTTCTCACCCCCCAAAACACAGAGGGGTGGGGGGTGGGGAAAAAAACCAAATATTTAGAACAAAAAAAAATATTTAAGCGACAAAAAAACAACCGACGCGGCGACAGCAAAACAAATATGAACACCCAGATCCAGAGATGTAGAGATAAGTTTGACTGTATGGGACAGCTCTTTTATCCAGCAGTTTTTTTCCCCCCCCCCCCCCCCCGAAAACGTTATATCTCCTACAGTTTTAAAGATAGACGATTCCTAGCTTCTAGAGATGGTAAAGATCGGATGAACGGTTCTCAAGTTATAAGCAAAAAAGAGATCCAAGCCCCCCCACGCTAATTAGATTTTGGAGTTTTTCTTTATTCAATGTTTCTTCCAAGAGTGTCGATTATGAACTAATTTACATTGTTTTATCTTATCCCTAACGAAAGCTCGGCGATAAGCAAAACGAAAAATCTATTCTTGTTTCCAAGTGAAAACTAACTGCACATACAAATCAAATTTAAGTGTCGTGTGCAAGATAACGTTTAGTTGCGTTTGGTTTGTT
The DNA here is from genome assembly GCA_018904235.1 of Lordiphosa stackelbergi. Classification (NCBI taxonomy): domain Eukaryota; kingdom Metazoa; phylum Arthropoda; class Insecta; order Diptera; family Drosophilidae; genus Lordiphosa; species Lordiphosa stackelbergi. Next base: position 73,690 of record JAEIFU010000596.1, read on the forward strand.
TTGATCAACATATTTGCTTATGACTTGTGCACATTGTCACGGCTGAGGGGTACAGCGGAACTTCGAATACATAACCCGCTACCACCCCACCCACCCTAAAAAAAATGTTGCATACTTTTCGGATGGTCACACTAAAGCCCCATACGGACATCAGAAGTAACGAGAAGTTTCATACAAAAATTGAGGGAAGAAGAAGCAGAAGTTTCAACTTCGCCTCTTGAACTTTTTGCATGTATGAAACTTCTCTTAACTTCTGATGTCCGTATGGGGCTTAAGGAACGCAGGAACACATGTTTTTCATAAGTAACGGTTATATCGAAGTCGGTTAGAGCCGACTTTAACTTACGCTTTCGTTTTAGTTCAAACTAGTCAGCTTACATTTCCAGTGACTCCAAACAGATCAAGCTCCAGTGCACTATGGGGAAAAAGTCGGATTTTTTGGCATAAACTCCAGTTTTAAAGATATTGATCTGAAATTTTACAACTATTCTTTTGAAATTAAAGTAAAATTTCGGATTTTGTTACTTTTTTAATTTGACCTCCCCCCAACCCCTCGTACAGTGGGTAAGAAATTTAATAACTAAATATTAAAAAAAAACATTTTTTTTTGAATACACTAAAAAATAAAAACAATAAACTTAAATTAAGTATTATATTTAGAAGGCCTCGATAAATAAATAGACGTCCTAAAAAATGTGAATCATTAATTTTGGCAAAAATAGTCAAGTTTTAACTCACCACAAATTTTTTATATATTTTACTTAGTTTTAAATTTCATCTGACACTTCGTTATCTAAATCCATTAGATCTATTTCAAAATCATTACTTATATTTTCGTCAATATATTCGCCATCTTCTTCCTCATCATCATTGGAGCTTTGGGAGGTATCTCCCTCTATTTGTTTAACTGTTAGTGGAATACTTGGCTCATCTAACAAGTCGATAACTTCAGGTGGTAAGCGCATCTTTGGACTTTGCACTTTTTTAATGCAGATGCTAGATAAAAAGGGATCAGACGAATCCATGGCTCTGTGAAAAACATCTTGCATATTGTCCACTCGGCTGCATTTTCTGGCATGTGATTTTCTATCTGCCTTAAAAAATTTGTGTCTTGCCTCTGATGCACTTTCTCCTAAAGAGCCAACAGGAACAATTGAGCTTTCTAAGATTTTATAACCATGTACAATAATTTTGTGTACTGTTGGAGACATAGGGTACCAAGAATACCGGTCTTGGTACATAGTGAAGGTTTCAAAACAGAACATTTTAAATTTTTCTGAGTTTAACTGGTAATGGCAGTTTATGGCAATTAAAATCACATGAAAGCGATAAATTAAATCGTAGTTTAATCCTAATATAAAGGACAAACTTTTTGGATCGGAAAATGCCCGTCTCGCCGTATTTCCGTCATTACTGTTGCCACTGCCATTCTGTCTTGGCTTGTCTACATGAAGCCCCATATCCTTCCAAAATGCGGTTTGAATGTGTTGTTTTCGTGCCGCTAATTCAACTTTGTCGTTTCCCGTAACTCGCCACTTTTTTAGCTCAATTCTGTAAGACAATTTTAATAAAAATTCAAAAAATCTGATCCAAGCATGAAGTGGACTTATTCCATAAATATCTGTATTTGGCTTCATATTAAAATTTGTTGAATAAAAATCAGTAATATTAAGAAGCTGGGAAGGTTTTGCTCCACATATCGGGCAAGACTGGCAAGATTTTGTTCCTGTTAAAAGGGTCAAGTGCCCATCGAATTTAACAAATATTTTCTTTGTCTTACAAAGATGCTCGTATTTATGTAGATTTTTAATCTGAATATCCAAATTTTCTTTTTCTTTTAGTATAAGCGCAGATGTTTCTTTCATTTTTTCTGTTTTTCTTTGAGGTCTTTGTCCGGTACGGGCACATTTCTATACGCTGCAGACAATTGCAGCAGCGACGAGTCACACCGACGCGTCGCCAGAGAAAAAAAGAAGAAAAGAGACAAAAGATGTGAAAAAATGCACCAGAAGAAAATTGATCAACGGCCAACAAGAATAAATTACAGATAGAACAAGCATTCAAAAACAAAAAATTAAGTAAAGACCAGCTACGGGACGGCAAAAAGATAGAACTGGTCACAAAAATGGGCGGCCCTAAAAATTCTTGAAAAATTTCTTCTTGAGCCGCTTTGCAATGCATTTATGAAAGCCAATTTCATAAATCGCCAATCATATTCGAAGCCAGAAATCAAAGGCTTCAACCATCCGCAAGAAATTAGTGGAATTCCTAAAAAACGGTGAGTACAAACATATGTTGGCAGATTGTGCATATTTGTGTGTATGTACAATTTTTAATTGAGATGCAATGTCTTTTGCATATATAGTATGTATGTAACATTTCCTTTAAATTGTTTAATTTAAATTAGCAAGAAATTACAAACAGATCTATGTACAAAGTTGGTTTCACAAAATATAATAGTATTGCAGAAATATATTAATAAAAAAAATATGTTTTTACGAAATTATTTCAGCTTGATATCAATTAAAGTTGACGCGTAAGTCGTTTCGACGCGCCATAATTGGCATTAACGTCAGATTCACAAAGAGAAGAAATTCGCACTTACACGCTGGCTAGAAAGAGGTCCACGTCCAGTATACGAGTCTTAATCTGAGTGCTATCATTCAAGAAGTTCTCCAATCCTACGACATTTCTCTAGGCCAGATTTATACTATCACCGTGGATAAGGAGCAAATTCTGGTCCGAGCAGGCGAACTTTAAATGACAACGCATAGCGGAAAAGGAATGCGACTATAACGAAGCAATGTTGATGAAGACTGCTCATGTGAATCAAAAACCATTCCTTGATTTGGACGATGTCGAAGTTAACTCAAAATTCCACGGAGGAGTCTAAAATTACAGTTCGTTAGCTGCACACACGTTAAATTTAGTAGTTAACGATTATTTTAAGGACTTTCAGTTTGACATTAGTAGTTCGCACACTTTGTAAGAAACTCCGTACTCACACTATTTTAAATCTTTATTGCATATAGAAAATTGAAAAAAACCAGTGCTAGACCGTGTGACGCGATGGAACTCAACCTTTGCTGCAGCCAATTTATAAAACTTCCTTAAAGCTGCAAGATTCGCAATTACTACCAAGTGATTTTTATTACGCTTGGTTTTCATGTCGAGCAATTTAAAATCTTCTGCAAACAGCTTTATGCTATCTAAGTGTCTCGATAAACGTTCTTCTATTAGAGTTCAGTACCACACAGTGTTCTTAGACCCGAGATTTCAAACTTAACTTCAGACCAAAAAAAAATAGCAAAGAATTGTAAGACATGCTAAAGGCCAAAGAATTTTCAAGGAGAGTTTCAAAATTCAACTTTAAATGACTCAACGCTGACTGCGAAGAAGAGAAATTTATGAAACAAATAGAAAGCAAAACAAAACCAACAAAAGTCGCAACAGTATAGATTCATTGAAAATTGTCCAAGAGAACATACACCGACAATGTTTATTTTGAACCAAAAAACGGGAAAGACTAAGAAATATTGCTTGACTATACTGCTGTTTCAGCAACTCAGGTATCAGTTGAACGAGCCTTTTTAACAGTTAAGTTTGTTCGTTCTGGATCTAAGAGCCAGACAGAGAAGAGTCTTTGAAGATATAAGCTCATTAACTTAAACTAAGCAGCTCTAAATGTTGTGTATTTGTCAAATAATGAATTTAATATAGAACTCATTGAAAAAATATTATTTTAAACAAAAAGTATTAATAAAGGAAACCATCTATTTATGTTCAAGCGAACTGAGGTTCGAAAACCAGAACCTTGGGTCAGGGGTTTAGCGGAACCGGGTCTCATGAACTCGCTCCAGACTTACAATGGGTTCGAACCCCTGGACCGAACCTTCTGCAAAATTTTAGAGGCTGTACCGGTATTCTTTTACGTAGGTACTAAGACGACAAAATCTTTGGGGAGATTATTATCTAATATTTTGGGTCTGAATTTATAGAATATGAGGTTACAAAAGAGAGTCATCTAAGGGATGGACTTTCGGATATGGAAAATTTTTGTTTTGTATAGACTGTACCTGTGGATCCATCATTTTTATACACTTGGCCCTCGCTTAACACGAACTCTTTTAGCACTAACTCGGTCTTACACGGTTGCAAATTTGCACCCATTCCCCCTTTAACACGCTAAAAACCTCGTTCTTACACGATTGCAAAATATCGATATGTATTTTTTTTACTGCGTTTATCGCGTTAGTGCCTTTGTGCCTGTGTCATACCAAAGACCAATATAATCTCTAAGATGCCGAACGCCAATACAATGGTTTTGCAATATGCAGCTGTTTTTTTTGATGGCCTTGAAAATCACGCTCTCTCCGCTCACACAAAGTTGAGAGCGTAAAAATCTAAAAATAGAATGCGCTTGCTTGTGTGAGCAATGCTTGAGAATACGTGTGCACACTTACAGTCGTCGGCTGTCTCTGTATGCGTACAAAAACGCGGCTGGCTCTAGAGCGCTCTCTCTCTGGCTTCTGGACAAAATTTCAAAAGAGCGAAAAGCCACATTCAAAAGCCAGGGGACAAAAATCGTGTGCAAAAAAATCGTATGGCGTTACTCATCTTCATGTTCTAATGTCTTTGGTCATACGCATGGGTTACTTGTCGAAAAAGGGAAATCCCACATATAATCTGTCAGATGTACGCGTGTTGTAGTAGGTGCAAAAATCTTGAGCTTTGCAGACGCGTAAATAAAAAGTCAAAGATTTTGTGGTAAGTACAGCTTGATTAAATCAAAGAGTGAATACACAATGAAAATAAATTAGTTTCAGCTTTTACAATGGCAGAAAAAAGGAACAGGGCTCCTTTAAAACGAAAAGTCATTTCTATAGAAACAAAAATACAAATTCTAAACCGTTTAGACAATGGGCAAACTGCCACGGATATTGCAAGAAGCCTTGATTTAAATGAGGCAACAGTTCGCACTATCAAAAGGAATGAAACTGAAATACGACGTGCAGGGAGCCTTGGGTTATCTATCTCTACAAAATTTACCAGTAGAACACGTGCACCAATTTTAGAGAAAATGGAAAGAGCACTTAGCATTTGGATTGACGACAGCTACGAAAAAAAGATCCCTTTAAGTCAGCGGATCATTCAAGAAAAGGCACTCAGGATTTATGGACTGCTCGAGCGAAATGGAGAGCCGTCTTCCAGCATAGATTTTGTTGCTAGTAATGGATGGTTCGACAAATTTAAAAAAAGGTTCTCCATTCATAACCTCAAATTTAAGGGCGAAGCGGCATCGGCCGATGATGGAGCTGCTACCACATACCCAGAAGAAATTCAGGGGTTCATTAAAGAAGAGGAATTCCTGCCCGACCAAGTTTTTAATGCGGATGAAACTGGACTTTGCTGGAAAAAAATGCCAAGTCGAACTTTTTTATCAAAGAATGAAAAAGTAGCTCCCGGCTTTAAGGCACAAAAAGATCGTTTTACACTTTTGCTGTGTAGTAATGCATCAGGCGACTTTCAAGTAAAGCCAATGCTTGTTTATAAGTCTTTCAATCCCCGTGCGTTTAAAGGGATAGACAAGAGCAAATTACCTGTTTACTGGAAAGCAAACTCCAAAGCTTGGGTAACTGCAGAATTATTTAAAGACTGGTTCTTGAATTGTTTTGTACCTGAGGTTGAAAAATATTTAAAAAAAAGAATTTACATTTTAAAGCACTATTATTATTGGACAATGCCCCAGGACATCCAAAAGATTTAACCCATCCGAATGTCAAAATAAAATTTCTTCCACCTAATACAACATCACTTCTGCAGCCAATGGATCAGGGTATAATTTACACTTTCAAGACATACTACATCAGGCGCTCTATACGCTGGATTTTGGATACAACTGAAACTGACTCCATCGATGTAACCAGTGCTTGGAAGAAATTTTCTATTAAAGATAGCCTTGAGTTGGTAAACTTATCTTTAAAAGAGATAAAGGTGTCAACATTAAATAGATGCTGGAGGAAATTATGGCCAGAGGTTGTTAGAAGCAATGAAATAGAAGTGCCAAAACGTGGATTCCAGGATATATTGGACCTTGCTCACTTGATTGAAGGTGAAGGTTTCGACGACATGGCAAATGATGATTTGCAAGAGTTGTTTGTAGATAATGAAATCGATGACGAATCATTGCTTGAGATTGCTGTGAATGAAGCAAACAATTCGAAATCAGATGACAGCAGCTCTGAAGAAACCGTTCCTAGTTTAACAATAGAAAAGCTCCAAGAAGGATTCGCATATGCTAGCAACTTAGAATCGTGCTTTATAAATGCAGATCCGGTCATCGAACGACGACTTAAGTTTAAGAACGATTTGGAAAAAATACTTATGCCTTATAAGGAGTGCTATAAAGAAGCATTAAAGGTTACAAAACAGTCGAAAATGACTGATTTTTTTATAAAGAGCCATTAAAAAAGAAAACATGCTAAAATAAACTGGCTCAAACAATGAATGATATTAATAGAATGAAATGATCTCCTTTGTTTTTACCATTTTTAAGTTTAACCTATTAATTAATTATTAATTACATGAAGCCACTTTTTTAGTTAAATATTAACTTTTAATTTGTAAAATAAAACTTTAATAAAAACCGACCAAATTTGAACAATCAAAAATTTTAATTGCTGCCAGTTTTGAATTTTGAGAACGTAACCCCTTATTTTGTACTGAATCCATGTTTCGCTTAACACGATTTCGCTTAACACGACATTTTCTAGGAACGTAACCCCCCGTGTTAAGCGAGGGCCAAGTGTTCACAGTTGGACAATAAGACATTACAACCAAATTATCTTAAGCAATTTATATTTCTAAATACCTTGGCAAAGTTTATCCATTTTAAGAAGAAAGAAATTACTTTTTGCCACCACAGCACAATCACTTAAAGTTTGCAAATTTCTCCCGCCAATTTAGCCACAACGCCAAGTTTCTCAAACAGCTGACTTTGTTGAAGTGGCAGCACTACAGGGTTGCCACCAAAATATTTTGGAAGGCGGTTCTTTTCAAATCAAGATATCTAATTTCGATATTTATGTTTAATGTTTTGAAATTTGTTACAAAAAAAAAATAGTTTATGCCAAAAATACGGACTTTTTTCCCATAGTGCAGTGGTTCTATATATCAAATCAAGTCAAACATTTAGCCCATCGAAAAAATTTTTCCAAATTCGCAATTCGCACTGCTCCGGTCCTTCCTCGAAGGACGAGCTGAGGGACAACCGCTCAAATATCTGCCGCATTAGACCGGGTATGACCCAAGGAAGAGTAATTGAACTAGTAGCTTCCTGTCGAGCTAAACCTGATATATCTGCCTCTGGCGCACTGCCTGTGACACCTCCATTCAAACGCAGAGCAGAATATTCGCATAATGCTCGTTTCTCCCCTGTATATCCGTAGCTCCACCCTTTAGAGAGATCTTGGCACTCACCCAGTTTGCTCTCATCTTAATCGTCACACCAGCAGATGTAGAGATCGACTGAAGGCCCACACAAATCTTTTCGAAAATAAGCTGGCGACAAACGAGATACGGAGACGGCTTAAAAGGCGTCATCCGTCCGGCCTACGGAAGGCGTCGAACAGGCCCTTACAATATGTATGTTATAATTTATTAAATTTTAAATGATCGCTTAAAGGTTTCAGAGGTTTCCGGCTTCAGAAAAGGCTCTCTCTGATGGGGCATTGCTTGCAGGAGTGGCCAAAATTTTCCATCTAGCTTTGTACAACTGGTCTTTACACATCATGCATTACAACAGCCCACAAGTATATAATACTATCGCTACACTTTGTCTACCGAGTTGTCATACGGAGTTTGTCAGGTTTATTGGGGTTTTTTTTTGTGGATGCTCTTGTGACATGAATTTCCTTATAATTATTTTGCAGTTTTCAATAGTTACAGCCCTTTCTTCATCCGAAAATTGTAATAGTTAATTTGCAGGCGGAAATAGTAGCATAGCCATGTTGTGGTATTTGGTTAAATGCGGAACAACTATTGAGTCTATGAAGATGAATTAAGATAAAACTTTAACTTTAGTCAACACTTATTTAAAAAATCTTTTTACTTATTTTAAACGTTCTAAATATTAAACATATACTTACTGATTGTTCCAGCGCAATTTCATAATTATGCTCCATTTCTTTCCAATAATTTTTGAATTAACAATGAAATTGAAGAAAATTAATTTTGTTTACAGGGTTGCCCATATTCGACGGACCCATCTGGCAACGCCATAACTTTTGACAGAGATGTCAGATCGCTTAATGACATACCGCGTTTGAAGCGTCAGCCCAAGCAGATTTTTACCATGGAACAATACACGCCACGCGAGCGCTCTGAAATAGTTGAAATTTACATTCAACAGAACAAGTCAATTGTAAAAACTCAACGTGCTTTTAAAAAATTAAAAATTAAGCCCATTTCACATTGAATGGGACCGTAAATAAGCAAAATTGCCGTATTTACGCCACTGAAAATCCTCAGGAGATTCAAGAAGTGCCTCTTCATGACGAAAAAGTCACAGTTTGGTGCGGCGTTAGTGCGAAAACGGTCATTGGGCCGTTTTTCTTCCAAAATGAAAATGGCCATGCTGTTACCATCAACCAGGAGCGTTATCGCGACATGATGACCAATTTTGTGATGCCAATTATTCGTCGAAAGCGTATGAGGCAGTTCTGGTTTCAACAAGACGGCGCTCCACCGCACACAAGTCGCATAACAATCGATTTTCTGAAGAAATTGTTTCCGGGCCGTTTGATGTCGAAAAGTGGTGATTTGGACTGGCCACCGCGTTCGCCCGATTTGACGCCGCCTGACTTCTTCTTGTGGGGATATTTGAAGTCAAAGGTTTACGTTAACAAGCCAAGGACCGTAGAAGAGCTCAAGGACAACATTCGTGAAGAAATAGCCGCTATTCCGTCCGAAATGTTGGCGAAATCGATGGAAAATGCTGCAAAAAGGGCACAATACGCCATCAACGCCAGAGGCGGCCATTTGAGAGATATCATATTCAAAAATTGATGTAAACAAATCTACTTGGAACAAATTAAATGATTAAGATTACCAACCGCCAAATTTTTATTTTTTTCTTTGATTTTTAAAAAAAAAACATGGGTCCGTCGAATATGGGCAACCCTGTATATGCTCAGGTATGTACGACAATTAGGCTCTGAGCTATTTGATCTATTCATTGAACCCTTTGAGCTATTTGAGTTGATCATGATTGATCTAGTTGCTTTGTTGAGCTAATGAATCATTTCAAACATATTAAACAGATCATTATGGCTCATGTCATGAGCTATAATTTAATGAATCAATAATTTTGTCAGCTATGAGTAGAAGTTCATAGATTGTTCAAATCAGAAACAAAGTCAAGGAGAACTTTGATTCGATTCATGCAGGGCTCTAATAAAGGCCAAATATTTTTGAAATATTCGGTGACATGACAAAACGCCCACGGACAAAAGGCCCATATCAAAATTAATCGTAGTATGCATCGAAATTAAATTTATAAATGTTATGGGCCTTATGTCCACATTATATTCGGACCAGGGTTCGGAATTGCTCGCGAGCGAGCCTAGCGCTCGCTCTATTTTTGGCTCTCGCTCAGAGCCGAGAGCTGTTGATCGGGAGCCGGGAGCACTGAGCAGCTTTCAGCTCACTACACTCGGCTCCTGGCTCTGAGCTGAGAGCCACAGCTCGGGAGCCGGGAGCTATTATTCGGCTCTCAGCTCGTGAGCCAGAACACTCGGCTCTGAGCTGTGAGCCACAGCTCGTGAGCTGGGAGCCATCAACCGGCTCTCGGCTCGTGAGCCACAGACTGTGTGGTTCGCGAGTTATTCTAACCTATTTAACAATCGCGAAATAATACCAAAGAGGATTAAAAATAGTAAATAATGAAGAACGTTAACACCAATCAAGTGAAAAATCCTGGAAGGATCAATGCATGAGCGCCATTCGCAGCTAACGGATCTCCATGGTAACAAAACCGCTAATTACTTAAGAAATTGCTTTTCGAGTATGCAATTGACCACACATAATAATATTGCCATGAATTTGACAATACTCAACCGCGATAAACACCATGGAAGACCAATGCTAAAGAATATGGCCAAGGTCATAAGAATCGTTTCAAACCACTTTCCGTTACTGACAAGTCATTCAATGGCGGAAAAATACCAAAGAGGATCAAAAATAGTATCTATGCCAAGCAAAATGTACTTCAAACCAGTGGAAAGTGCCAGGATCAATACATGAGCGCCATTCGCAGCAAAGGGATCTCCATGGTAAAAAAAACCGCTAATTACTTAAGAAACTGCTTTTCAATGTCAACACAGAACTACGATGCCCTGTTTATGACAATACTGAACCGCGACAATCGCCATGGAAGATCCATGCTAAAGAATAAAAACGCAATATGTCTTGAACTGTGATGCAAAACAAACATGGCTATATCGACTCGTCTGTTGACGCTGGTCAAGAATTAATATGATTTATTGGGAGGGCATTTTTGATCCTTTTCGGTATTTTTCGCGATTGAATGATTTGTCAGTAACGGAAAGTGGTTTGAAATGTTCCTTGTGATCTTGACTATATTCTTTAGCATTGGTCCTCCATGGTGTATATCGCGGTTCTGTAGTGCCATAATCATTACTATTTTATTATAATTTATGGTATTGGAAAGCAGTTTCTTTAGTAATTAGCGGTCTTATTACCATGGAGAACCATTAGCTGCGAATCGCTCAATTTGTTTGGAATTGTGACTATTTTTGATTCTGAGGAAGATTTTTTCCTGGCTGCGCGTGAGACAAGCACTGCAACGTAAAGTGCAGTATCCAGCCTTTTCGGCATGGCTGGACTTAGATGTGACTGCCCCGGCTTGACTTGACCTCCGTGATGATCTACTCTTCGTAACGAGGCATTGGACGTACTCTTTGCTCAGATATCGCCAGCCATTGCTGTTGTGGGAGGCGCTGTGGCCCAGGAGGTAATCAAAGTAGAGACCAAAATGGAGTCACCGCATCGCAACCTGTTCAGGCGATTATAGTCAATCAATACTCAAATAAAGTTTCACTTCTCATTCATTTCCAAAAGACACAAATTTCGAATTTTATTTGTATTTACGCAAAGAAACTTGCCTTTGACTGCATTTTTGCTCATAGCCGTGGCCTCCCAGATAATTTGCTTCGTTTCCTTGTTTCCTTGTCATTCTGATGTTCTTTCACACTAACAGCTGTTCACAAGCCTCAATCAAATCAATGTTAAAGCCTTAAACGAAATCTAAATCAAATCTAAATCGCTTTAATGAATAACACTTATAAATAGCAGAGTGCAGACGCACTGCCAACCAACTACACTAGTTTACAGCATTTCCGATCCCGACCATTTGACAATCATTTCATATATGTATAAATCCCTTCGCTGAGTCCAAAAATGCGGTCCAAATAATTTTTAGTGGGGCCGTTTTCGAGAAATCGCGGAATAGCTAGTTTTTGGATTCTGAAAAAAGTACCTTTAGAAAAATGTGTATATCTTCAGTATCGGTTCATTCTTTATGAAGTGGTAATGCTTTCTTGGAAGGTAATTGAACGCCCTATCATTCATTCATACACCACTTCTTAATCCGGTGCTTGCGTTCGGCGTTATAAAGATTTTTATCGGCAACTTTGCATTAAATTTATGAATTTAAAAAAAAGCTAGATTTTAAGTGCGATTTTCACCACGAAAAAAATTGTGTAAAATTTATTTTATGGCCGGTCACTAAAGATTTATATATTAAAAAGACAACGCCACATAATTCATTCAAATCCGTCCAAGATTATGGAAGTTATTGGCATTTAAGTAAAAAATGGAAGGTTTAAGTTCACGCCAATTGATTAAGTTTGATTGTTTTTGTGTTCAAACTATTCTATTTAAGGGCTACTATGACCTGCCGAAGAATTTTTGTGATTGACTTCGGTTGAAAATGAGTTTAAGACGTCAAATTGAATGCAAAAATTATACTAATAAATGGAGAAACGCTTGCGGGCGTTACATATAAAATTACTCCGCTAACAATTTTAACGACATTTACATAAATTATACGAGCTTTATCATTCCTCTATTTTTTGCTCACATATTTCTTATTGAGCAAGGATATTGATTCATTTTTGACTCTTGCACTAATTTTTCAACCTAAGTCAATAATAAAACAGTTGGAGTTTGGAGGTGAGCGGGGACGAAATCATTATTTGATCATAACTTGAGAACCGCTCATCCGATCTTTAATATTTCTTCGGCAAATAGATACATATTACTAATGACTAACTATCTCTAGAAGGTACGAATCATCTATCTACTAAACTGTGGGAGATATGACGTTTTTTCCAAATTTCGGGGGCGGGAGGGGGCGTGGCAAAAAATTGAAAATAAACTTGATCTGCCTGCAAGTATAAGAAGCATTTGTCCCATACATGTCAAACCTCTATCTCTTACCATCTCTGAGATCTGTTTGTTCATACGGACGGACAGACGGACATGGTTATATCGACTCGGCTGTTGATGCTGATCAAGAATATATACTCTATAGGGTCGGGAATTTGTGCCTTTTTTAGCAGAGAGTATAAAAATCTTAACCAGGTATAAAATAAATTTGGCAGGTCATAGTAGCCCTAAAATAGCATAGTTTGAATTATAACTATGCCTCCCACGAACAGAAAAACATTTAAACCAGGTCAATTTGAATAATATTAATATACTTAATATTGGACGGATTTGAATGAATTATGTGGCGTTGTACTTTTAATAGATAAATCTTTAGTGACCAGCAATAAAATAAATTTTTACACAATTTTTTTCGTGGTGAAAATCCCAATTAAATCTAGCTTTTTTTAAAAATGATATATTTTATGCAAAGTAGCCGATAGAAGCCCTTATGACGCCGGAGTCAAGCACCGGATTAAGAAGTGGTGTATTAATGAATGATAGGGGTATTCAATTACCTTTCAAGAAAGCATTACCATTTCATAATGAATGAATCTGGAAACTGAAGATATACACATATTTTTTAAAAATGCTTTTTTAAAAATCAAAAAAACTAGCTTTTCCGCGATTTCTCGAAAACGCCAACACTAAAAAAATCGGTTTATGGATTTTGGACTCAGCAGGAGACTTACATAAGAAATTGCTACAAACGTTCGGGATCGCAAAATTTTGTATTATTTTGCAAACTAGTGCTATTAGTGCCTTTTCAGCCCAGCCGGTGTGACCGTGGCTCAAATGCCCAAAATGGGACAGAATTTTGTATGTCCATTTTAAAGGAGCAAAATGTTAAACACTCTGTGGAAAGCATAAATTTGTTAAATTTTATATTCAGCACTAAGCATTTAATGTCACTTAAATTTGAATACGGACATTACACCCATGGGCTTTATGTCCGGTCAAAAGGCCCAGAAAAATTTGGAATTATATTTCAAAGTAGTGATCGAAATTTTTCATATGGGCCTTATGTCCGTGGGTGTTTTGTCATGTCACCGAAATATTCGACAACCCTACTTTTAACCGTCGTTTCACATCTTTTAAGTATGTACACTATTAAAGCTCTGCTCCATCTATAAATTCAAATTTCCATCCAATTTTATGCTTACTTATCCGCCCATATCAAATAGGAGTCACCATTAAAACTCTTTCCGTTTTGTGTAGTTTTTGAAACAATTACTAATTTAATTTATTTATTATATATATATATATTGGATTGTATTTAAAAACATGCAAGTTTTTTTCAATATTTATAAGTTCACAATCAGCATAATAAACTAGGCACTAAGAAAACACACACATACAATATTAAATAATATTGAAGCATTTTTGTAGACACTTTTATTATATATAAAAACAAAATAATAATTATAATAATAATAATAAATACTAGTTGACCAAATTAAAGCTTAAGTTAACTGACATTCTAGTTGGTACATGTTTAGTGTGAGTTTTAGCGGGTTTTTTACGGTGTTTAGTTTTATATTTATTTATCCATACTGTTTACTGCAGCTAAATGCTAACATTACATCATTTGTCTCTGTGACGGCTCCGCTTGCTGTTATTTACATACAAACATATTTATTATCTAGTTTATTTGATGTAACAATTCTTAATATAAACCGCCAAGCTATGCTTTTTAGCCTAAGCTTTAAAAGCTATCATCATCCTCTTCATCCTCATCCTGTCATCCTCGTCGTCCTCCACCAAATCCTGCTCATCATAGGCCTCTTCGGCTGCCTCGGCTATAATAACTGCCTGCTCTTCATAGCCCACATCCAGTTGGGCCTGTCATGCCTGCACCGCTCCAGCCTCGGCAGCATCGGCTGCATCTTCGGACCAGCTAACCTCCATGGGTGTGCAGGGTAGAGCCTCTTCTATGGACATGCGAGACGGCGGTTGTTTGGGTCCACCATTTGAATTGGTGCTCGACGCTGAGGAGCTACGCATCATTTCCTCGGACGAGGCCGAACAACTTTCATCTTCGGAATTGGCTCCCGAGACCATGGCCTCACCGGCCGACTCTTGTATTTCCTGGAACTTCTTTAAAGCCTTGGCATCGCATGAGATGAGTTTCATGGTCGAGCAGCGGGCACGCATCATCTCTGGCTGTGGAGAGCTGGACAGCAAACTCTCATCGTGCCACACGGGCAGGGGTAGGGGTTGAGCAGGCCCATCTCCATTCGTGTCACGTGCCGCCGACGCCAAAGAGTCGTCCTTGGTGCACACCGAGTGTGAGCGTGTACGTGATAGGGGGCATTCGCTTGCTGTGGAATGTGGATGACTTCTTCTGGGCACCATGGTGGCTGACAAGCTCTGCGACAAAGGATTGGGTCCGCCGTTAGTGCCATTACTGGAGGTGGAGGCGCTGCTGCAGCTGACCGATAACTGGCGACGTTCGTTGCTGCTGCGCAGAGAACCAGCACGACGCACCATTTTCGACGAGGACACCTTGGGTAGCGAATCCTCATCTAGCACCGTCCAGCTGACCGAATCGGCACGTTTGATGACGCCCTTGATCACGGGTGAGGTTGGTGGCGGGGCACTGCGGCGACTCTGCGTTGAGCAGTTGAGCGAAATGTCCGGGGAGCCATTGGAATAATCATGTGAGCAAACGCACTTTTGCTTTTGAAGCGAGCATTGCATGAGACGGTATTGAAGCATTTCTTGGTCACATGAAAGACGAGTGCACTTCTTGCTCACATGATCCCGGTCCTTTTTCAATTCCTCTATTTCCAGTTGCATGGATCTAAAAGGGGAAGGAGAGTAGATTGGATATCAATTGGATATTTGAAAGATCAAATGGATCTGAAGAATATTTGTACTCACTTCTCCCGTTCCGTCTTGATCTCCAATTCTGTGCGCAGCATTTCGCTCTGTGCTTCCAGCAAAGCCACCCGATTGCTCAATTTCAAACGATCATCATTCTCCCTCCTCAAATCCGCATTGGTTTTACTCAACACCGAAATCTCCGCCTGCTTCAGCTCCAGCACGCTACGCAAACTGTCCGCCTCGCTGGTAAGGCGACATAGTTCAGCGCTCGTATCGCTGGGTAAACTGGTGCTAAGACAACGTCTCTGTGAGCTAGAGCGTAGCACTGAAATCTCATCCTGTGACAGGGCCAAACGATCACGCAGATCGCGTTCGTTGTGCTCCTTACTGGCGCGCAGCGACATCAATTGACTGGTCAAAGATTTCACCTGTTCGGACAGTTCCTGTTCATGCTGGTTGGCCGCGGCCAAACGTGTGGCATGTATATTCTCCTTGCGCAGAAGTTTCTCACGCTGTTCTTGTTCCTGTGACTCGAGTTTATGGATGCGCGACTGCATTTCTAATATAGTTTGTTCCGCCGCCGTAAGCTGTTCCTGCTTTAGGCTAAGCTTGTGATTAATTTCCAAATGATAGGCCTGCTGCGTTCGCTTGCACTCCTCCTCTTTGGCCAGCAACTGAGACTCGAATTCACGATAGCGTTCCTGGGCCAGCATTTGCACTTCCAAGAGTTTGTCTTGGGCTAGAGAGAGTAAACAAATAAAATTAAGAGAGTGATGGAGAGTGAGTGAGAGGGCGGTACTCACCTTGCTTTAGCTCTGCGCGCTGCAAGTGCTCACGCTCCTGTTCTCTTTGCGCCCATTCCACATCCTTATTGTGCAGCTCTTGACGCAATTCCTTGCAACATTCTTCGGTTTGATGTAACCGATCAATGGTCTCATCCAGCATGCTCTTGGCTTGGGCGCACTGCTCTTTGGTCTCTTTGCAGGCAAAGGCATCCAGCTGGAAATGAGGAAATTATAAATTAAAGTGCGATCATGAACATGAAACAATGACGTTTCCGTAATTAAACAATGGGCCAGGGTCATTGAGTTGAAATAGAAAACATAAGTTTGTTGTACTTTCTTTACTGTGATTTGGTCGCATTTGATAGCCGTATGCAGGAGTCCATGTTAAAGCAATTCCTAATGAAGTTTGAGAAGAGTTTCAAGTTGATATTGGCAGCACCAAATGTTGGCACACAGAAAACCCCACTAGTTCTGTTTCACATCCCTAACTCTTGGAGAAACGCAGCTCAACTGGGGTATGGAAGCTAAAGGTATCTAAGCTAAGATATTGGGCATTTCGGTAAACAGAAACAAAAAGATTCCCTTTGAAAGGATATTAAAAAAAAAAAACTCTGGGGGCTCTCCTACTACTAACTCTGAAAGAGCACGTCTGATAAGCACCTCCATACTGGTAGCCTTAGACCTTTCAAAAAGGCCTTTGATATGGTCAGCCCATACCATACTGCTACAGGATCTACTCCACAGCAGCCTACCAAACCACATCAAGAGGTGGTTAGCAAACTACCTCTCCGGCAGGCAAGCCCCGCGGTGAGCTATTTAGGACGCGCATCATAAAACAATGATTTCGCCAAGGCGGTATCCTCTTTCCCCTTCAAACATACGAAGAAGGTGATCAAGATGGTCAGGAGCCGATTAAGGTTCTGAAGCCGATTGCTGATATTACCTGAGGCAAAGAAAAGGAGACGATCTGGACCACATACAAGGATTAAGGAAGATCCATGGTAAACTAAGCGTCTCCGATATGGTCCACGTCCATAAGTGACACCCAATGACGAAATCTCCAGTGAGCTCAAAACACAGACCATCTCCACCAAGAGACACAGATTCTCCCGGTCCGCAACCACAACCGACTCCTCACTCAGCCGTATCTCATCGGACACCAATGCGAGTCTCATCCAATCCACGACTGCACATGAGACCCAAAGCAGTTCGCTACGTTTTGAGAACTGAACTCTCAAAGGTCAGACAACTATTGGGAAATGGCATGGTAACAGCAACAACATCCGCTCAGGCCAAAAAGAAGCCATGACAACGCTGTCCTAGAAGGCCGACCGCCAGACGCACCAGGAAAAGCAGGCATCTAAGCAGATATCTTTCCCGCATCAACCCAGAGTAGCCCACATTACCTCATCGAGTGCCCTCTGAACCAAACTGATCTCACGCCCCAAGACTTATGATCCCCTGGATATGTCCAGTAGAGGTAGCTTCCTTCCTTAAACTGGACAGGGAATAGTTCCCTATATCAAACTAAACATTTACTTCTTCTTTCGTCATTTTCTGTTGACGGCATGCTTATATCAGCTGTGAGAGAGTATTATGGTATGGCCTGGTGTGGTGCGGAGGTTAGTGTGTGAGCAACGACCATCTATTATCTAGACTATATGTTTGCTCGGTCGAACCCAGTTCAGTCTCAAACAGCAACCGTCTTTGTCACGAACTCGAACCGTCTTCGTCACGGAGTCGAACCGTCTGCACTCTGTCTCACTCCAACCCATCAGCCATCATTGGCGCAAACAAAATACAACCGCGATAGAACAAGACAGGGCGAGAATCGACCCTGAGCGCCACAGTAGCGCAGCTGGCAGCGAAGAGGCACCGAGCAAACCTATTTTTTAGATTTCTCTCATCTGTGGTGTGAGACGGCTGTGCGAGAGCACAGATGAGAGAAGTATAGATAACACCTTTGCTCAGTTCCTCTTCGCTGTCAGCGGCGCTACTATGGCGCTCTGGTATGATCCTCGGCTTGTCTCGCTCTGTCGTGGTTGTATTATGTTTGTGCCAAAGCATGGCTGATGTGTTGGAGTGAGACAGGGTTCAGACTGTTCGAGTTTGGGACAAAGACGGAACTAAACTTGGTTCGACTGAGCAAACGAGCTGTCTAGCTATTAGATGGGCGTTGGCGGGAACCCTTTCCCTTGGAAAAGTTTTTTTTTTTTTTAATTTTAGGTTTGAAAATATCGTTTAATGTTTCCAACATATGTATTTATTTAATCTTAGTCATATCAGAGTAAAATTAACATGTAAAAATGTCGAATTGAGTGCTACTTCAACTCAACTATTTCTCGACGATGAAGAATTATGATTAATTAAATATTGTAGGATAGGTGTTCTTTGCTTTGCTTTTCTGTATGTTTCTGAATGCATCGCCAGTCTGAGTTAAGTATTTTTTTATTAAATATTTCTCTGTACTGTCGATTTGCCTGTGAGTCAGTCGGTTTCTAATAACACTAGTCTCCAATTTAAAGCTATAGAACTAGAATTTGATACAAGGCCTTTATAATGGACGCAGCTAATATGTTGGTTTCAACTGTTTTTGAAAAATCTAACTTCCTTAAGCCGGGTATCCAGCACCGCGGAAACTAAAAATTCCTGTCAAACTTCATATAAAAAAAACTGTGGCAGGAATTTTTAGTTTACCTTTTCGTTGCGCGTGTATCCAGCAACATGAACGTAATCCACAGATTCTTATCGATAGTTGGCATATCGATAGCGTGTGTGGATGGAGAGAACAGCTGATGCACAGCGCAGGAATATATTGCCAACAATTATTTTGGATGTGATGAGCGAAAATTTTGGGGGAAATGCTTTTATATTTTGTTTGTTATGAGCTGTCATCTGGCTGGGGAACCATCAGCGTGCAAAGATTGGTAGGGGATGGTGCCAAAGGCACACCTATGCCAAATTGATGAGGCCGCCATAGGGATGCTGTATATAGACAAAAAGGTCGGAGAGATGTCGTTGTTTATGACGCCTTATCAATCTGTGTGTCGCCAGATCATATGCAAATCTGTTGGAGTGGTGCACCAATTGGTCATGATTTGGTCACCGTTAATGGCAAACCGTCCACACCGCGGTATATATGTATGTAGTTGTAAGCACCACATAGAAGACTCTAGTTTCTTGAGGGCAGTGGATCATGCTGTACCCCATAATGGGATCGCCCAGATAAACCGCTACTAGGACTAAGAAGCCAATGGAGCTCCAATGCCCTAGCTACTGCCCGAGTCACATGGACTTTCCCGGTCAACCGGAGGACCAGAGACATGCCAAGGTACCGCGGTATCTATATATGAGACTCTTGATCTTAGGAGTTGCACTTAAGTAATTTTCGTATGGTATTGGCTATGTTCCAGCGGTTCGCCCATCGACCAAAACCAAGGTACTGATCCGGCCACAAAACCCCTAATATAAATGCTAATGAATTTAGGCATCCTACGATGAGAGACTTCATTTGATTGGCATACAACCAAGAGGTCATACTATTTTGGAGAAGATTGCAATATGAAGTAATGCAGTTAACAACATGCTGCAGTGATGTTTTGTGCCATCCGGGACACACTGCAATGTGTCATGCCATCGGTTTATCATTCCCAAGTGTAAAGTGTGTAGCAAATACTCCAAGCAGCATGCTTCCTCCAGAAAATATTACTTGTATTTTTTAAATTTATTTAAATTCAAATAGTTAACAGTGCTTAACAGCTGATGGATCAGAGTGACCTTCCACTTGTTAGGTGCATGGTCACACTGATTTAGTTGTGTTCCACACACACAAGAAATAAATAGCAAATTCCTGACAGGAATTTTCCGCAGTGCTGGATACAGGCCTTTATACTATAAGAATTATATAGGGTGCACAAAAAAACTTGGGCAAGTATTGTGAGCAGCACGAAATCTGTGCACAATTACGTTTAACATTCTGATGTTAAGAAACAAGTATATAAATAAAGCGATTAAGATATTCTTCTGAAATAGAAGCCATGGAAGATTCAGTAAGGTTTAATAAGCTGCACGTTTTAATGTTGTCGACTTTTGCAAATAATTCAGCAATGGATGAATTGTTTGATGATGAACTACTAAACAAACTAAAACTAATGGCGGAATAATACATAATACGCTAATGTAGCGCGTAATTTAAAATATTCCTGAAATTGAGACATAGCTGCTGGCTGTCAATAAAAGCAAACAAAGATCGCTGATGATTTGGTAGAGATACCAATGAAACAGCTGCACGATCAACTAGCCTCCCTTGTGGTGTGGTGTGTTCCTGTTTTAAAAGATATGTGCAATCATCAAGAGACCTGATTGATTATAATAAAGGTCGCTAAAACACGCACATGCTAAATTGATTAAGAAAAGAAAGTCCATTATATTGGTGATCACCACACTTTAACGAATAGGTTCTACAACAACATTAAACCTTGCGTCGCAGAGTCGCTATGCTTGCTTTTTGTTGTTTCATTTAGTTGTTGTTGTAGTTGTTATTGGTGGACTTTTTTTTGATGGTGGTGATACCAACGAGTAGGTGTGACTCAACTTGAGGAGCATCTTTACCTCACAATATACGCACTCATTAGGATCCGGAAGTCTCTGTCTAGAAATTTCTACTTTTTGATGTAGAATCTACACGAAAATGGGTCGCATTTTATAATGATCTATTATATGATTTGACATCCATGTTTCTTTTAATTGATCACACTTTCTTTTCAAAATACGTTTAAATTACTTAAAATTTTAGTACTGTTTAGGCATAAGAGACCGACTTTTCGTAGACTGGGTCTGGGTCGGGAAAGCTGCACAACAAAGTGAACACCCTTATATTATCGGCACAGTCTGAGCTCGCTTTGGCTTCAGGTTTAATTAATTGACAAATTTTATATATTATCTTTTTTTTAGCAGGTGAAAGGCAGTCAATCAGCTATTTGAAAGAATTTTGTTAACAGATCAATGGAATATCTCATTAAGATCAAATAGATATGAAAAAGATATTTTATATATCCTATAGATATTATAATATCCTTTTTCGAAATTTTATGGACTTTATAAAGATACAAAAAGTCCAAATGTCCATCAAAAACTATCCTCTTTTGTCCTGGTGGAAGTACAATAGAAGTAAATGCTGAAGGCAAATGAAAGCGACAATTTCAAGACCTGCATCCGGTAGAGAGAGAGAGAGAGAGAGCACTGGAAGCTATGAACTCCCATTTGCTAGCCACACAGCTGTCAAGAACATATCTTTGTCGTCAAACGTCCGCAACACGGTGATGGAACTGAAGCAAATCCTACATTTAGGGCAACTGGCCATACTGGCAACAAGTACACAAACGAATTAGCGATGTGGAAATGGACATACATAGACTAAAGCACCTCCCGATCGCTCTGTCCAATATACTCAACTAAAAGGAACTTGCCAACTTTCACATCTAAGCAAAGACTAGATTAGGAACCACGATAGGAGGAAATGAAGCAAGGTCTTTGCCCTTCTTGGGAAACCCACCCTAGTCACTGGGAAAACCATTTTACGAAAATCTGGCAGTTTTTAATGATCCAAAATTTTGAAATATTGCTTTAATTCATACCTGTTCTTGGCCCCTCAAAATAGTCTCCAGAAAACAGCCTTTAGTCCTGCTATCTGCCACTGTCCAGTTAATCAAATCAAAATCCATATCCATGGTTTGATCCGACAAATTTTCATTGGAAAACTCAAAATCAAAGTTTTCAAACATTATTGAGAAATTTTTAGTTGTGTTG
Organism: Lordiphosa stackelbergi; assembly: GCA_018904235.1. Taxonomy (NCBI): domain Eukaryota; kingdom Metazoa; phylum Arthropoda; class Insecta; order Diptera; family Drosophilidae; genus Lordiphosa; species Lordiphosa stackelbergi. Next base: position 95,616 of record JAEIFU010000596.1, read on the forward strand.
AACACGAATACTTGAAATAGACTGATGGCAGGCTAAAATCAAACACTTGCTTTTATAGGCAACAGGTAGACAGATGGCAAATGCAGGTAGGGATGGACAAGGGATTTAGGACCAAAAATAGAAAAGAAAACACATGCAGTGCAACCTTTAAAGGATTCAGCATTCCATTCGTCTGTTGCCCCAGTTGAAAGCAAAATGGGTGTAAACTGTAAGGCTACGCCTAGAGGTTGCTCTTTAAAAAGGCTTAGAGATCTATTCTGGTCAACTTTATGTGGTTTCGGATCAAATTTGGTCGTTTTTGTGACAGTTTGGGCGGTGCGTAAAAGCGCCAGGAGAAGAGCAAGAGCTGTCAGTATCAGATATCCACACATGCAGCAGGCAGACAGTCGCCCAATCACACAAATTAACTGTCATCAATGCCGTCGGACAGTCAAAGTGTATGCGAACGTCTACCTGTTGGCATTGCAATTAAAGTGTCTCTGGATTGCTATGCAAATTTGGCTGTCTGACTGCATGTCATTTATAAACCTTTAACTATGTTCGAAAGTGAGTCCTTCACAACTCATAAAAACGCTCACAACACGCGTCTCTCTTGTCCCTTTCGGCAGCATGTTGTCCTTGCTGTTTACTTTCTCTCCTGGTTTTCACACCAAATTGTAAAATCTCACTGGATCATATTTAAATAAATATTTATGTTTCTACAGCAGCAGCAGAGCAGCAGCAGTTTAGGCTTTTAGTGGGAAAAATTACCAAAATTTGTTTGGTTGCGCGATTTGAAATTCCATCGAAAAATCCCTCAATTTATGTCAACTTACAAGGTGGCTGATTGCCACAAGTTACCCAAATATTTGTGGGATTAAGTTTTAAACATTTTCAACGCCATAACAATTATAATTCAATGCAAAAACCAAAATTAAATTTAGGTATGTTCAAGATAGAATTTAAAAAACCTAATACTGTTGAAGTTAGAGACTGTAAAAAACAGGAATGCAAAACGGTTCTGAACCGAACCGGTTTTTAACCGAACCGAACCGCTTTTTGCGCACGTGAGCCGAACCGTAAACCGAACCGGTGCACAGTGGTCGCTCCCATACGACAAAAATCAAAAAACCGAAATCAACCTTTTACTCTTTGAAGTATGTCGATCATATCATAAATAAATTATCTTTTCATAACAAACAAACTTTTTTGTGTGACCATACGCTCTTTGTGTAAAAATCCCATAAATTTAAACCATATGCTACGCAATTTAGTGCTTTGTATTTTGTCTCAAAGTGACCTAAAAATTAGTTAAAAAATTAAAAAATATAACATATAAAAGTTACAATAACTTTAAATGATATGGAAATTTGGAAATTGTGGTCTATCTTTTCGAAACAAACAAACGTTTACGTTTATATGCTCTTTTAATTTCTTTTTTTTTTGGAAGGTAAGCTTTTAGTTGTGATGCCGATCGATTCCGATGCTCATATTTATAATCACTTATTGTTAATAATAATAGATTAAAATAGTAATAGAATCAGCTGCCACTGGGTAGTCCGGTTTTTAGGAGCTGCCCCACAAATATTTTGATCCGCATGCAGCAAGTATTTGTGTTTTATTGTTTGCGTTTTCCATGTTAAGTGCTCTATATGTGTTTGTTATTGTTGCAAATTGGTTTGTTTTCTTATTTTATTATTATTAGAAATGTTTATTTTTGGCACCATTTAAATTACACTAAGTCTAAAAGAGGTCGGAAAATCGTCGATTCGATATCACTGCAGATTCAGAAGAGTTGCAGAATTTTGACTTTGCTGTCTGCAAATCATCTTACATCCTCGTGTTAAAGCTGCAATCGTACAAATTTGACTGTTTGCAGAAGCATTCGGATCGGCTTGATTTGAAGCTCTCTTTCACAGTGACAGAAAAAGCTGAAAAGTCGAATAATTGAGTTGTGGCCGCCAACATCCGACTTCAACGAGCTCATCAAGAAGAAAGAAAACCACAAATATTCAAAATAGCTAAAATAGATGAGTCCGCTGCAAACGCTTTACAGAATGTCTCTATACAGCAAATCAAACATTAAATGACGCAAATGGTTATGAATATGCGGCATTTATGATGATGAATGCCTATTCAACAAAACCATTTACTTATTCGACGTTCTATTAACTCCAAATTTCATATAATATTTTACCCAGTTACGATAATGTTCTGCAAGCTAAAACTTACAGTTATCCAAGTAGCATTAGTGTAAGATAATCACTCGCTGAAGTTGATTTACAAAGTTTAGTTAATCATACAGTTTCTCGTATACTGAATCGTCAATCAAATTAAAGAACCTGTTTTTGAATTATTTTTGGTTAATTAATTATTTTAATAACAAATTTTCTGTTCAGAAGTATTTTAAGAAATGATATACTCGTATTTTAATTAAAATATATATAATATTGTTATAGGCTTACAGTTTAAATTTTGGACCTCAAGGACACCTACAACTATTTTTGTCACCAACTTCCATACAAGTCCTACCACTGTGCGGTGTGTTCTCAAAAATGCTGAACCGAACCAAAAACCGAAAAATCAAATGGTTCGGTTCGGTTCACTTCAGCTAGGTATTGAGATACTGGCGAATAGTGAGTAAAATCAGCAATTCAATTTGCTTAGAACCCAGAATTATAATAAGCCAAGTCTTGATTGTATTATCCGTTGGGGGGTCAACTTACATAATACTCAAACGTTAACTTTTTATCTTTAATTGAAATTGGCTTGAAATAGAAAATGAGTATGAGTAGTTCCATGGCTGGCAGGCATGAAAAATTTAGGTTGAAAAAAGGGAGGACGACATAGCTCAGCAATTGTCCACTCTTTGAAAAAAAGAGCTCTGCCTGTTTTTGAATTCGACTTTTTAGATTCCAGGAATCATACTTGCTATCAGAAAATTCCATGAAATTCCATGAAAAAGTACAATATTGATTGTTAGCGTTTACCTAAATATTATTAAATGTTGGAATATTTATCAGGAAATCAACATAAGCATAGCTCGAATAGTTTTGTAGCAGTTTCACCCACAATAGGTGTGTTCCACATATCGACGTCGGTTTCGGAATGAACTTATGGATTTCAAATACTCGAGGCATTGCAAAGCTTTCGTTATCCCGAAAACTGGTTGAGCAGTTGATCACCCCCAACCACAGCACCTAGTAGCAACCTCAATCTCCTTCTCAGCATGGTTTTGTTAAACGTCGATCGACGATGACAAATCTTCTCTTGAGTTTTCATCACTAATAAATCGCAGCTTTCAGTGCCGGTCACAAACTGATGTCGTCTTTTTACTGATTTTAGTGTAACGGCCTTTGATTCAGTTAATCATGCCTTCTTCTTCACAAATTGTCACTTTTGGGTTTTCCAACAAACTTACTAAACTCGGATCTCGTCTTATTTATCAAATCGTACACAACGGGTATTATTTAACAATGTATTTTCAACAGTTGTGAACGACTTCAGGTGCCCCAACAGGGTAGTCACCTAGGCCCGTTGTTTTTTGTCCTTTTTGTAAATGACCTCCCACAAGTCATATCGTGGTTCAACTGTATTTATGTATGCAGATGACGTTGAAAATCTGTCTACCATACGCCGACTGGTTCTGCAACACGCGCCTTCAACTTGACCTTAAGAACTGGAGAAGGGTGTTCAAATAATCTTCTTTTTCTTGAACCATTCTAAACGCCAAAGATGACTTTTTCCCCGCAGCTCACCTCACGTTGTCTCCTATTCTATGGGGAATCATATACTGACCGTATTTCGCATGTAAACGATCTTGGTATACTGTTTGACCAGAAATTGTGTTTCAACAGCCATATCGAGCTACAGTAAATAAAGCCAAAGGTGTTTTGGCATTTATTAAGCGTTGGTCCAAAGAGTTTGACGACCCTTACACAACTAAATCATTGTACATATCCTTAGTACGCCCTATTTGGAATTACTGGTTTAGTGTTTGGGGGCCCACAGTACAAAGAGCAGCAATCACTAATCGAATCTGTCCAGAAACAATTTTTAATTTTCACTCTTCGCAACCTGTAATGGGACCCCAATAGGCACTTACCGCCGTACCGATCGAGGTTAAAATTAATCGACTTCAATCTATGCATCACCGCAGAAATGCAATGGTGTCCTATTCGTCCACAAACTTCTTTCTCGGATTGGTAGATTCCTCAATCGCTCCTCCTCTATAGAATTTACAGTACCCCAAGGTTCACCTGTACATTCCGGCCACTACGTTTGGACTCTGCAGGTCCGAACTATGCCCTTCATGAACCTTTTCGTGTCTTATGCTCTAATTATAATTCCCCTTTCATATATTGTTCGTTTGAAAATCTTTAAATGTTATTTTAAGTGAAATTTTATGAACACCTTGAAGTATCTATCTCTAAACCTATTACTCTTAAACATCTTTGTATTACGATTACCAATTGTTTTAAGTTTGCAGATCATTGTTAACCAAATAAATAAATAAATTGAAAACTGAAAACCTAAGTCTTTGTTAATGAATAATCTCAATACTTGTATCACCATTAGACCATTACCACCATTAGAAGACTAAATGGAATCTCTTTTTTAAAAGGCATAAAAGTGGACGCCGCTCAGTTGGCAAGCTATTTTGGTAGTCTACTTAAATTTAGCTCGAAGCAACCCTTGGAGTATGCTCTACCGTACCTTGTAAATGAAACACTAGATGGAACAATAACAGCCCATGAAGTTTCTGGCATTGTCGCGAAATTAAAAGACAACAAAGCTCCTGGTCCGGATCGCATACCGGCTGAGTTCATAAAATTTGCGTCACCAGCGTTTTTGCAAAAATTGGCAAAAGCATACAACGATATATTGCAAACCGGAAAAGCCCCCAACAGATTTCAGAAGGCCATAATATTCCCAATTTTCAAGAAAGGCGACCCACAAGTAACAAGCAATTACAGGGGAATTACTTTTCAGAACGCGTTAGCTAAAGTCTTCTCTTCAGTTCTCTTTGAACGTCTAGGTAAATGGCTTAATACTGTCGATGTGTTAACAGAGTTTCAGTCTGGGTTTCGAAAAGGATACTCCACAGTAGATAATATCTTCTGTCTGAATACCATTGCGCGAACCTATTTAGACAACGACAAAAAACTCTATGCCTTCTTATATATATAAGCTGAGCGGTATCGGTATATCCTCCAAATTTATACAAACCTTGCAAAGTCTGTATGAAAGCAATGAAGCAGCAGTATGGGATGGAAGAAAACTATCCGAATGGTTTCCTACTGAGTCTGGAGTCAAGCAAGGATGCTTGCTGAGCCCTGTTCTGTTTTCAATATTTCTAAACGATATAGTGGACTACCTTCCGAAAGGACTCGAAATAAACGGCCTGGAAATAAAAACCTTGTTATATGCAGATGATATAGTGGTCTTCGCCGAAACACCCAAAGATATGCAAGACAATATCAACGCTTTGGATGAGTACTGCAAGGAGTGGGGCCTTAAAGTCAACTGCGAAAAATCAAAGATGCTTATTTTTAAGAAATATTGGAGAAGGCTTGCGTCTGCGGAAAAATGGCAAATGGGAGACATTAAAACTAAAAGATGCTAAAGTAGCGATAAATAGTACTTGCAGAACGATACTTGGCAAAAAAGAGGTACCTACCAGCACTAAGTACAAGCTGTTTAATGCCGCAGTGCGGGTAATAATGTGTTATGGTGCACAAGTATGGGGGATACGACGATACGAGGAAGTGGAAAGTCTTCAAAGATACTTTCTTAAAAAAAATTTTCGTCTATCTCAATACACACCGAACAGGATGCTATATCTGGAGACCGGATTATCGCTTCTTCATTTATATACAGCTAACCTGCATTTCGACTACATGCAAAAAGCTTTATCCATGGAGGAAAAAAGAGTACCTAGGATTTTGGCAGAGCACCTTTTAAAAGAGCGACTACAATGCTTTAGAGAGTGGGACAGTCTAGCCACGGATCACGGAGTTCGATTGAATCTTGAAGATAACGCAACATGGAAAACTTGGGCGAGGAATATTACGGTTAAAATGGATGCAGCATATAGGATGAAATTTGTTGAAGAATCCCGGAGAAGCTCTGAGCGTTTGACCTGGGAGAGAATAACTATTTCTCCGATGAGTTTCCCATTGAAGGAATAAGAAGTGTTTTCTTTTCAGAGGTGAAATATTAAACTTGAATTTTTTCAAATGTCCAAAAATGTCATTTTGCGGGAACTCCGGCTCTCAGTTTTCGGAAAATGTACCCTTTTTCCGCACGAAATAATAAATATCCTCAACGGCGCGGACTGGTCAAAGCTACAGAGTTATGTGATTAAAGCATTAGCATATAGAAACAGAATTATAAAGGGATTATTTTAAAAAGGAAATTAGTTATTTATAACTTTTGTAAATCCTGCTAGCACTAATTCGCAATCCCAAAGCACATGGCTGAACGATCTGGTATCTGGGGAAGACCCGGGAAGCCAGGTGTATTAAGCTACGTGTAGAGGGTGCAAGGCGGTGAGCGACAGACGGTTCTTTTAACCAAGTCGCCGAGTAACTAAACTTTTTATTTTTAACTTTTTTTGTATACCATATCTTAGATTTGTATAAATTTAGGTTATTCTATTTACAAAAAAGAAGAAATAAAAGACCGTTGCAGTCGAGTAGCCCGACTTCAATATACCCTGTACAATTGACAACGAGAGCGCTAAGTTAAAGTCGGCTCCATCCGGTGACCATCCGAAAAGTATGCAACATTTTTTTTTAGGGTGGGTGGGGTGGGGCGCGGGGGCTTGGTTCGCTTTTTTGCTCATAACTTCTGAACCGCTCATCCGATTTTTATCATTTCTTCGGCAAATCGATTTATTTTGCCAATTACTAACTATCTCTTAAAAAGTACGAATCGTCTATCTTCAAAACTGTGGCAGATATAACGTTTTTTCCAAATTACGGGGGCGGGAGGGGGCGTGGGCCAAAATTTGAAACAAACTTGATCTGCGTACAGATAAAAGAAGCATTTGTCCCATACATGTCAAACTCTATCTCTTACCATCTCTGAGATCGACGCGCTCATACAGACAGACGGGATCGGACGGACCGGACAGACAGACGGACAGACGGACATGGCTAAATCGACTCGGCTATTGATGCTGATCAAGAATATATATACTTTATAGGGTCGGAGATGTTTCCTTCTCCCTGTTACATACTTTCCTTCATTATCCCCTTTACCCATTTTTAATGGGTAAGGGTATTAAAATATGTTTCTTTAGTTAATTTAACTAATAACAAGTAAGACCGTTGCAGTCGAGTAGCCCGACTTCAATATACCCTGTACAAATGACAACGAGAGCGTAAGTTAAAGTCGGCTCTAACCGACTTCGATAAACCCGTTACTCATGAAAAAACATGTTTAACAGTGCTCCTGCTTTCCTTAGGGTGACCATCCGGAAAAGTATGCAACATTTTTTAGGGTGGGTGGGGGTGGTAGCAAGGGGGCTTGGTTCGCATTTTAGCTCATAACTTCTGAACCGTTCATCCGATTTTTATCATTTCTTCGGCAAATCGATTCATTTGGCTAATTACTAACTATCTCTCGAAAGTACGAATCGTCTATCTTCAAAACTGTGGGAGATATAACGTTTTTTCCAAATTGCGGGGGCGGGAGGGGCGTGGCCAAAATTTGAAACAAACTTGATCTGCGTACAGATAAAAGAAGCATTTGTCCCATACATGTCAAACCTCTATCTTTTACCATCTCTGAGATCGACGCGTTCATAAAGACAGACGGACGGACAGACGGACAGACGGACATGGCTAAATCGACTCGGCTGTTGATGCTGATCAAGAATATATATACTTTATAGGGTCGGAAATGGTTCCTTCTCCCTGTTACATACATTTGCACAACTTATATTTTTTTTTTAAAAAATGAACCGAACCGAACTGTAACCGCGGTTCTGTAAGCCCCAAAAACCATGCAATGAACCGAACCGGCGGTTCAAAAACTGCGTGAACCACTGAACCGAGTGGTTTGCATCCCTGGTAAAAAAAAGTGTTTTATTCAAAGCTGATGAAAAACTTAAAATAAAATTTGTGAGTGTGGTTTACACTCAACAAGCTTTAATATGAAACATGTGAAATTTAAGGGTTAAATTCAGTTTCTAAGTCAGAAGCTCTCTCTATCCATACATCAACATAATAAACATCTCTAAGCCCGACTGACTGATTATCAACGCAAAGCCAAGACCGCTTATCCTAGAAATCTAAGTATTGTCATAGATCTTCATTTAATTATGTGACCGCGCACTATGCTGGATTTAGTTTGTACGTTATCTTACGTTCGTAATAAAATATTCAGAATATCTTGAATCGAGCAAAGTGTCCTTTGTTGCTGTTGTTGGCGTTGACAAAGCGTAAAAGAGGAGGAGCACGCATACACACTTGAAGTTTACTGAGCAGAAACGCAACACACATACACGCGCAAAAGAGACTTTTGGCAGATTCTGCCCAACAAAGTGTCTTATGGAAACAGATGCACAAATAAGGCGAAAATAATTCTTATTGATTGAGAAATAACAGAGATGAAATGTCATTTCTTTTCCCTTTTTCATTGTGTTTGCGGATAACAGCCTGTAAGAAAGAAATACTTTTTGCGACCACTTCAATATAGAAATTTCCGGGATTTCTTTTGGATACCTGGTCATCCCAGTTTTGTAACTTCCGGTGGATTAAGATTTAAAAACTTCCCTCAAACATTTCTTTCTTCTATGACTTTTCTAGCAAATGCAAATGACATCAATACAAAAGCAACAAATGAAGCATTCAAGTGAAGAATTTTGTACAAATCCATACACAGCATGTTCATTTGATGCATTGTGTAACGATGGATTTAAAGCCAACGGATTTATGCAATTGTCAGTCATTGGCAGATTCTTACAAATTGTTCAGGGTATTTGCCTAAACAAGTAGAGAAATTTCCAACTACCTAACAACATATTGCGTTTGAAAAGTCAGCAGACAACACAATCGATTTATGATGATGAGGGAGGAAGACGAGAAAGACACTTTCCATCATGTATGCAAATGTTTAAATAATGTTTTTCGCATTTGTCGCTGATTTTTATGACCAGGTTATGTGATTAAATAAACATTTATTGGCGAGTTTGGTTCGCAGCAGGAAGTAACAGGTAACAAAAGGAGGGCAAGGATGAGAAAGCAGGTAGTGGAGAGGGTGCGACTGGATGTTACAGTGCAGCTTACAAAACGGATATATTTATACAAAATCATAAGCAGTGTGGCTATAAATTAGATCGCGATGTAGCTATTTATAAAAAAAAGGTCCTTCGAGCCGGTTACAAACCCAAAAAGAGTTCCGAAAAGAAAAATTGAGGGTAAAGACTTTAGATCATCCATTTTTGTGGGAGATCGAGTAATCCCCAAAGGCCCTTCGAGTCGGATATTTTGGTAACATTGTTTCAAGCAGGGATGAAGAAGACTCAAAAGTGAAACACTAAGAAACACTCTGACTCGCTTTAGACTTCTTTATTAAATTTTGTTCTTAGTCTTAACAAACGCTCTGCCTGAGTTGGTTTACCTAACCTGACTTTATTTTCTTTTCTTATCCAATTAAGAATCTCATTCATACTTTAAACTTTTGCGATTTCGTTTAGCAGCATTTCTAGCTCAAAAAAACGGTTCGATTCAGTATCCTCTACAAATTTTAATATACAAGATTTTCTTCATACTCGAGTTTAAGTCCTTGTCACAGCTTCTTTGATATTTTAAATTCCCAAACAAAGCCAAGTTTTATGGCATCTGTTAAATCTCTCTCACCTTTTACCTATAAATCCTTTTCCATTTTATAATGGAAACAATTAATATGAAATTGTCAATGTGCCACAGTCTCACACCCTTTCATTTTATGCCAGAGAAAGGCTTTCACACACAGACTGGACAAAGGCAGGTTTGCAAAAAGGATTTACATGCATCCATCTAGGAGCAGCTGCTGCCCGCTACCCTCGAGGGAAACTTTTGTGTGCCATTTCAGTTTTTAATTAGTGCAAACAAAAAGTGATCCAGGGGCTTAGGAAATTCTGTTACAATTAAACAAAATTAGCTCAAATTTAAGCACAGCTTAAGGCAAATATTTTAAACAAAAGAAAGATATGGGAATTATAAGAGCAGGTGACACACACACACACAGCACAAAAGGAGAGCCTAGGTACAAATCCTGGCGCCTGTTTCAGCATTGATCCTGTCACTCGTTACTTACCTCTTCACTCATAAACTGCACCATTACAGCGAGTCCCATGATTTGTCGATGCTCTTCTCGACGCTCAAATGTGTTCGACTCGAAAAACTTGGCCATGTTAGCAAAGTCCACAATACCGTTGGAGATGTACGGCTTAAGGGCGGGATATTGAGCGGCAATTTCCGCTGAAGAGGTGGTCGAGTCACAGATCACAGGGGACTGAAATTGAGGTGAATATTTAAATTAATTAGTTAGACAAAATGATAAAAAAAAAATTTCAAAAAATCGAGGATAAATTTCTGTTTCTAAAGTCAATTTTCATTTGACATTTGCCTCCATTTGGAAAATGATCCATAAACTTTCAATACACTCAGAAAAATAATAACGAATTCTATACTTGAAGTACATTAATTATACACTAGAGCTTTATATATTAATTAAAGTTCTTTTAATTTTTTTTTGATTATTTTTATTTTTTTAATTATTAATTTGTCTTTAAAAACGTCAAATGTCATTCGGAAGGTAACAATATTTAGTTAAAAATTTTTTTTTTTATTAAAATGGTCCCTAATTCGCGAAAAACGGGAAATCGAATGTTTTTTGGTGATATTTTTGTTTTAGCGTTCGGGCACACTGTTGTGAATAACTGTTTCTTGTGCTCTGGACATGTGAAGCAGAATGTTAAAAAGTTATTTTTTAACGTAGATGCACAGAAATCACTCGGAGGCGATATAAATAAATAAAATAAAAATAAATTATATTGTGCAAAAGTAAATATGAGAGTACGGTTGATATGGTATTGCTTTATTTTTCCAATGGCAGATTTTTATTCTTTTTACTAATTTAATTTTGAATTATTTTAAAATATTTGATTTTTTATCATTGAAACAAGTAAGCTAATCAGGATAGCAAACAGGTTCGGCGTTGAATTGCTCCGGAGTCAGAGACTCCGAAATTTTTGTGAAGTCCGAACCGAACCTGAACCGGAGCAGAACAATTTTTTCTTCCCCGAACCGAAGCAAAAGATTTGTTTGTTTAAAAAAAAAATGTTACATTTTTTCTAGTTGCTATATAAATGCCAAGTTTGCTTTTTCCAAAGAAACTTCGTTGTAGAATATTCAAAAGGAACTAATAACTAAATAAACTATCATTGCAAAGAAATGAACAATATCGCATTTGTTGTATTAGCAGTTCCTACAAAACAAGTATCATTCTAGCGCACTTTTCCCATTCATATATTTGTTTTATCCAGCGATATGTCGATACCTTATACCTAAAGTGTTTTCTGAGGGGATCGAATTTCTCCCACTAATATATATATACTAGCAAATAGCCCGTCGCGCTTCGCTGCCCTTTAACAGTATAGAACCAATTTCCGAATCAGTTTGAAGTCAATCGTGAGATTCAAATATTTACCAATTTTAAAAAAATATACCTTAAATTTGTTTCCTCTGTAGAACCCGAAATGGAATCATACATACATAGGCTTGAAATCAACGTTTTACTACTTTGCTTTTTCACCGTTACGACTTTGCTGCTGCGTTCTTTACCACCCATCCACTTCTTACACAACTTCCACCCGTTTCGCACCTACCTCCCTCCCACTTCCCGCCCACATACCATCTACTTTCCACCCACTCTACACCCAATCACCACCCACCCACTTCCCCCCAGTTCCCACCCACATCCCTCCCACTTCCCGCCCACATCCCACCATCTTCCCGCTTACATCCCACCCCCATCCCTCTCACATCTCACCCACTCTACACCCAATTACCACCCACCCACTTCCCCCCAGTTCCCACTCACTTCCCACCCACATCCCGCCCACTTCCCTTCCACATCCCTTCTACATCCCTTCCTCATCCCTTCCACATCCCACCCACATCCCACCCCCATCCATCCCACTTCCCGTCCACATTCCCACTCACTTCCCTCCCCCATTCCACCCCACCCACTCCCCATCCACTTCTTACACAACTTCCACCCGTTTCCCACCTACTTTCCACCCACTTCCCGCCCACATCCCACCCACCTATCACCCAATTCCCGCCCAGATCCAATCCACTTCTCACCCACATCCCTCCCACTTCGCGCCCACTACACACCCACCTCCCGCCCACTTTCCACCCACTTATTTCCCACTTATTTCCCACTATCCCACAATCACTAATTATTTAGTATTCCATCCCTACAAACAGAGTTTCAAGTCAATCGGAAGAAAAATAGTTTTTTGCATAAAGAGTTTTCCAGGAATTTTCCGTCCGTTGGGTTAAATTTTCCAACATCGGAAAATTACATCTCAATTTATTTCACTGACTATTCTCACAAACCGAGTTTCAAACCAATCGGTGAAAAATAGTTTTTTCCATGCAGAATTTTCCGGCCATTTTCCTCGTGGGCGGGTTTTCCCAATGCTGGGAAATACGTGTCGAATATTTTGCGTACTATGCTTGCAAACCAAGTTTCAAGTCAATCGGATGAAAATAAATTGTTTACCATACAAACTTTTCCGACGATTTTCCGACTTCTTCGGGTGGGATTTTCCGGAAAATCGGAACACAGTTATTGTTGAATTTTCAAATACATCTTTAAAAATGAGTTTGCATCTGATCAGATAATAAACAAAAAAGTTGCATACAACAGTTTTCCATGAATTTTTCGACTTTAGGGATAGATTTTCCAAAATTTGAAAGTCTCTTTTTTTGTGTTTTGTTATGTGTAATTTTGGAAATGAGTTTGGCGCTAATCGCTGGCAACTAAAGTTTCGCCCAAACAACCTTGACCACCCACTCTCCACCCAAGGGGGGTGAATTTTCCGGAAGATTGGTATGCAGTTGTTGTTGATTTTTCATATAGATCTTTGAAAATGAGTTTGAACTTGATTGGATGAAAAACAAAAAAGTTTCATTCAACAGTTTTCCGCGAATTTTCCACATTTCCCGACAGAATTTTCCAAAATCCGTTCTTAGTACTCACTTTCAGCAGAAGATAAAACTACTGTGAAAATCTCATCTTGTTATCTTTTATGGTTTAGGCAGTGCGACGGTCACCAGTCGGTCAGTCAGTCAGGTTTAACTCTTTTATATTTATAGATACTTGGCGTCTTCTGTTGTTGTCAATTTTTGCACTTGTGCCTCTGTCGACTTTCAGTAGATAGGCAAAGCCAGCTTATAATGGAACCGGGAGGTTCATGAAACAGCTGTACAGTAGACCATCCTTCTCTATGTGTGTGTGTGTGTCTTGTTTCAAGCAGAGCCAAACAAAGAAACGTTTAACGAACGTTCGAAAGCTGAAACTATTCATATGTTTTGTTGCGTTACTTAGTCGAAAACGAAACCACTAACTTTATATTGAAGAGCGCAAACGAAACGTTAATATTGTTCTCCGACAGGACTGCCTTGAACGTTTCGAAGAAACGTATACTAGAAATCGTTTGCGAGATCGGCAGTTACTCAGCTGTGAATTAAAAAATAAAATAAAAGCAAACGAAAACAAAAAGCTGGAGAAAATAAAAAAAAAAAAAGTGTATACAAATTGAGCAGCAAACGTTTCCGAACTATTCGCGCTCTTATATCGTTCGATTCCCTTTGTCCGAAATAAATGAGCGCATTTTTTTTTTTGAACGCAAACCGAACAGCACATTTTTTTTTCTCGGCAAAGAAAAACAAACGTTCAGAAACGTTTCGTTTCGTTAGTTTGCCCGCTCTGGTTTCAAGAGATATAAACAAACATTAATATATGTATAGATTTAACGGTTGCGCAGTCGACATTGCTTCTGTCGGAAATTAGTAGGCTGATCGCTCTTACTTATGCTCTCTAAGCGCATGTGGAAATATACCCGTCTCGCTCTAACCACTGTGATTTCCTATACGGACAATAAGAATCTCAATGCGGAGTATCTCACTCACAATCGAGAGGTACTGTACATCCATGATTTATTGACCAGGAGCCTGTTAAATCGTTGGAGGATCCGAGCTCGAATATGAAAAAATCAAATCTTCAAATTTCTCATCTTCTACTTAGAGTCATAAGTCACAAAAACCTACAAATATCATAGGATTGTCCGATTTCTCATCTTCTACATAGAGCTGTCGCATAAAATAATAAATAACAGAGTAAATTAGAGGTTCATATATCTGACTCATAGCAGCTTTCTGGAAGAAAGAAATCGGCCCTAAATTGTGGGGCTTATCTGACACTTGGCTGCTTTCTGGAAGAAGTGAAATCGACACTAAGTTTGTTTCAATTTACGTACATGTTTTGTCAACATAAGGTTCGAATCCGAACCTAGGTTCAGTGACCTTCGGAACCCGCTCCGTGAACCCGAACCCAAAACGTTTCGCGGGTTTGAACACCGGAGTGAACCTGGGAGAGGTAGGAGGTTTGCAGTCCTGCTTGTAATAACTGAAAACTTTTAAAGGAGCCGCCACATGTACTGAGTGAGTGATGTCCAAGCTATTTGGTTTTCTTACTCCTCTACGGTGCATATGATCGGTGTAAAACTTGTTTATTAAATAATTAATGCAGACTTCTTTACAAATACCCTAAATTAAATTGGATCTGCATCTTTGAGATCTATGCGTTCAATATGACTAATTCTCTGACTCAGAAACCTAAACCGGTAATTTATTAAAACAATTAATAATTTGCCTTCACTTACCTCATTTGTACTAGTAAATATTGTATTCTCCACTTTAATCTGCGTCTCATTATTGAGCAATTGTTGGGCCTCCATTGGGGTCTCGCTGGTTTTTGTGTGGCACTGACACTGCTGACCCATGTCCGCATTGCAAATGCAAGACAATTCATTGCTAATGGAAGAACGCTTTGAATCTCGCTGCGTTGTAGGTGTGGGTGGGCAACCATTCTGTTTGGTCTGGCCATTAGTGATCTCTTGCAACTCGGCTTGGTCCACGCCAGATCGAAGAGATTCTGTAAGAGGAAATAGAGAAAACCACAAAAAGTATTATTATTAGCCAACTAATCCAAAAATCTCTTTCAAATGCGATATGACGCAATTGGCAGGGGAAAGTTGAGATGAAGATGAGCCAACAGTCATGACTCACAGAGTTAACAAAAAGGGAAAGCATCAATTACCAAGACCAAGACCAAGTGTAAGTGTCTAGCCACTCCCCTACACAGTTAAGGTTAAAGGCCTGCGGAGAGTTCAGTAACCGCTTTGATCAAAACCAGCCATCGATCAATACATCAGGTCTAACCATAATTTATACGATTTCCTTACAAGCAACGCGCTTCCATAATGATGGGGTACATATGAGCGATATGAGAGTTATGTGACAAATGGTTGACGGCAATGAGGAAAAATTAACTGGTTTGTAATTTACCAACAAAAATATAAAAATTTCCTTTGGTCAAATATTTCCAGTTGTAATAAAAAACATGTCAACAAATTATGCTTAAATCGAAGTATTTGCTCGGGGCAGGAAAAACGAAGGCAGTACACATTAAGCCAATTACTGGAATGGCTTGTCACTGAGGCGACAACCGTTTGGCAGGTGGCTTAAAAACTGGACCTGGCTTTAATCGCTTCCAGCGGATTGTGCAATGTTTAATGGCTGAAATGCAACAAATTGATGCCAGAGTTGGGTGTTGATTTTGTAAATTAATAAATTGATTAAACATTTTTTTACTTTCATTTGAAATTGATTGATTTACTGATAACTATTTACTTGTGCTTAAAAATATTTCCACAAACACCTGATGGTCAATGCCACACGCCCTGTGAGCTGTGACAGCGGGTCTGGCACACGACCCAGACCCAGGCTCATTACAAATTCTCATGACAATTAGGCAATTAAATGACATTAGCTACGACTATTTAATTGCAAGGCCAATGTGCAGCATACATATAAGTCTGTTCCTCTATATCCTTATGGACTTTCCAACTATTTATTTTGTGAAATGTTCTCACGGACTGAGCAAACAAGTTGATGCTGGTGACAGGCTCTCACCATGGGCGGCGCACAGCAAGTGAACATTTAGCCCAAACCGACCACCTCAGTAGTTTGGGATTTTTATGACTTTAGGGAAAAACTCATATTGTGAGGTGTTGTTTTTCATTGAGGTAAATTTATTTCCTTCGTCTGCAGGGACTTTCCCGAAAGAAATATTCAAACTAGTAACTTTATTAATTACACGTTTTGTTCTCTATCTTTAAAGTACACTGAAAAGCTCTCAAATATACAACACTGACTGAAGATCCCACAAGCAAATAATTTGCACAAATTTACATGGAAATTTTGACAAAAATGTATAAGAATTTAAATTAAGTTATGTGTATAACTACACTTCTAGTCAATAGGTTAGAAACACCCTTAACTATTTTAAAAAATACTTTGAAGCTTTAATGTAAGAAACTAGCTGACTTGGCAAACGTTGTTCTGCCATAAAAATTGTTTCAAATACATATTTTGAAGAATATTTGGGCGTTAGGCAAATTGAGGTTATTGTAGCCCCAACGTGCAGAACTTATTAGGTCCCGTTCCAGGGCAATCAACGGTAAATTCCAATTGTCCAATAATTGTGGCCGTGGGCCCAGCGGTTAATGTGCTGGACTACTGGGCGGGAGGTCGTTGGTTCGAGCCCGCCCTGAACATCTAATAATAAAAGTTTTTTTCTTTCTTTAGAACAATAGCTTTTACACATACAGTCACCTTCACCAGCTATTGGCGCCAGCTGTGTAGTAATATAGCCATGAAAAAGCAAATTCTCAAACTTTGCCGTTCGGATCCGGCGTTAAACTGTAGGTCCCTTTCTCTTGTGCGAAAAAATTTAAAGCACACAAGCCAAGAGATTGAGAGAAGGCTTGGCTTGGCCCCGTTGGAGGAGCTGTATAGCCAATTTTACATTTTACATTTACTCCAATAATTTATTCTCCTGTCCTGGTGGTTGTGAGATATCATGGCAGTATTGTGATCAGCGAAGAGTGATCCTTCAAAAATTACGCCTTCAGATGTCGCACACTTGTGTTTAAAGGGAGAACAATATGTGTGGAGCATAACTATAGGTGACTGCCACTGTTTGACGATAGTCGTCATTCTGCAATAATGTTATTCTTTACTGTTTTTAAAAATGAGCTGCATTTCAGCCAAGCATCTCCATGCTTTGCGATTAAGTGTGCCTTTATGTTTGTTGAGTTGCCATGGTCCTTACAACTTTTTGCACAGTTTGCAGTTAATAAAACAACTTTTAAACATTGTGCCTTACATGTCCAGAGCACAAGAAACAGTTATTCGCAACATTGTGACTGAAGGCTAAAACAAAAATATCTCCGAAAAATATCACCAAAAAATATTCGATATCCGATATATCGCCTCCGAAAAATATTCGATAATGATATTCTTCATTTTGGGCAAAAAAAATCGATATTTCGATATATCGATAATATTTTCGACAACCCTACTTGTGACCAGTGCTTACTTAACCATCTAACCGGCCTCCAAAGACACGACAGGCTAGGTGTGCATATCAGAATATGAAGACAAAGAAAAACCAAGTAAAAATAGTTGCCTTTTCAAGTGAAAAAACTTCACACAACAAGCAGGTTCACAATGCGGAATATGCGCTCAAAATGTTCCTAATGATGCCAATATTCTATTTGTATTCGAAAATTGCTATGGACATCAAATTGGGGGCGAACAACGCAAATGTCCAAGGAACTTGGCGAAAAACCCCTAAAACGCATTGTAACTAGGGTTGTCGAATATTTCAAAATATCTATATCGATATTTTTAGCGATATTGAAAAAGTATCATTTCGATATAAATATTTTTTGGTGTCAAAAAATCGATATTATCGGTATTTTTTAATAAAAACAAGGATCTTAACAATGAACAGGTCAAATGAGGTAATTGAGGCGTCATATGACGCGTAAGAAGAACTGCAATTTGACTGCGCTTAAAAATATAGATTAAATGTATAGTTAATATTTATTTTTAATTTCATTTATAACATAAACGCAAACTTATTTATGAATTTAAATTTATGGAACGAAAAAATTGCTTACTTTATTCATTATCTTTTAAAATAGAGCATTCGAACTAAAAAACAAAGCGTAAAAAAACTTGTTCAGTTTAATGTGCGTGATAATGTGTGTGATTTTACCAATAATCGTTAGACAGAGATTTTAAGAATACCCGTTGAGTTATGTGCTCAATGATTGTTCGGCTTCGGTGTCAGAAACCACACTTCTTATAGCCGAAGTCAAGCGTTCCGATGGAACAGAGCTTCCCAGTAATAAATGAAAAATAAATATGATAATGCCAAGTCAAAAGCATTGACAATGCGTCTTTCTCTGCCATCCAGTACTTAACAGGGTCCCGTTCCAGGGTAAACAACGGTAAATTGAAATACAGCTCCAATAATTTATTCCCCTGTCCTGGTGATCATTTACGATACGAGCAGTATGCGGACGGCCTTACAATTACCGTTTTCAAAATTGAGCTGCATTTTAGCCAAGCATCTCCATGCTTTGCGATTAAGTGCTCCTTTATACTGATCCTAGAACTATTTGTTGTTCCTGATCCTACAACTTTGTTGAACAGTTTTCACTGCGATTTCTGTGCATCAACTTTAATGAAATAACTCTTAAACATTGTGCTTCACATGTCCAGAGCACAAGAAACAGTTAATCGCAACAGTGTGACCGAACGCTAAAACAAAATATCCCCGAAAAATATCACCAAAAAATATTCGATATCCGATATATCGCCTCCGAAAAATATTCGATAATGATATTTGTCATTTTGGGCAAAAATATCGATATTTCGATATATCGATAATATTTTCGACAACCCTAATTGTAACTAAATTAAAATCTCAAAGTTTTCCTAATCGTCGACGAAACAACTGATGTGGCAAACCGAAAGGCCCTTGTGTTAGTGGCCACTATTTTCACGCTCTAACAGGTATGATTAAAGACACATTTTTAACACTGATTGAGTTAGAAAAATGTGATGCAGAGTCGATTTATAGGGCAGTAAAATCATTAATCGTAATTTCGAGCGAAGAAACCGATATAATGCCATTAATTAAAAACTTTGAGTACTTATGTGAATCGGATACAGATGAAATTATTTCTCAATGGGCCATGTTAAAGTTAACTGAAGCTAAGTTTAAAAAAGAAGAGGAGATATTTTGGGTAGTGGCAAAAGTAGTAGGATTTGAAGAAATATATTGTCCCTTCCACACAGTTCTGCTTCGGCGTAAACTCGAATTTGATTCAGTATCAAATATAATGCTATGCTGACAAAGACTTGTAAATATAGGAAAGCAACTGATCTCAACGTGTGATTTATAAAATATCAGTAT